>CAUYQU010070952.1:0-14429 GCA_963574635.1 Cheracebus regulus | reverse complement strand
ATGGCAAGTTAAATAGTTGACAAAGTATGTATTTGCTGGTGTTGTGTAAATATTGGTATTTTAAAATAAAAACTGTTATATCACTATTTTAAACATATCCAGTACCATTTAAATATCACAACAATTTGACACCCTTCATTTATAAAAATAAATGAGCTGGTTTAAAAAAAAAAAAACTAATAATGGTTAAAGCAAGGAGAGGAATAAGTAACAAATAAAATGTAGGTTCTAAAGCATGAATTACTAAGTGAAAGTTAATTGAATATTTATCTTTTTATTAGCTTGGTTTTTTTGAGAATCATTTCTCAAACATGTTTTTGGAGCGAAAGTTAAACCTTGAAAAATGAGTTAGATAATTTATATTTTAAATATCTTTAGAAAATATTTACTTTTTATATAAATTAGTATGATATTCTCCCCTTTTGAGTTTTTAATCTGAATTTACACAACCAATTATCATTGTACCATATGTGTTCACTAAATATTAATGTCACTTTTTCTCCTTCTCCCAGCAACCATGGTTTGGGAGAGAAAGTGCATGATAAGTACTTTCATGTATTTATCATTGCACACATACAAAATTCCTTAGCATGATCTTCAAGAATTTATATGAGCCTAGCACCTGCCTACTTTTCTCAATCTTACGTTATATTCTTCACATACTCACTACACTCCTGAAGATTAAGGAGATTCATGAGATTAAAAGACTTTAGGAGTCACAAGTCATGGAGGTAAATATCTTGAAGCTCACTGGAAACTGAATGGTTCAGAGTTGGGGGCATCTCTTATGAGACGACAGATGTCTCAGTGGTGTCAGCTGAGCCTTGGGGCACCATTGTAGGTAATAACTTTCATGAAACAAGGAGAGTGTAATTATTCTGTTACGCCCTTGGTCATTTTTGATGGTCAGTATAATCATAATCAACTTAGTACACTGTGAACAGAACTTATTGTTGATTATAATAATCACAATCACTTGAATTGATTGACTTTAATACTCACAAGAGTTGCTTGTGGTGAGTACTCATTATTATTTACAGATAAGGACACTGAGGCTCTGAGAGGTTAGTGACCTTCTCAAGTTCACACAATTTATACATGGTAAAACTGGGTTATAAACCAGATTTGTGTGACCCAGAGTACATGTTCTTACCCACCACACAATACTGCCTCATTTCCTCTATAGCCTCCTATGGAAATAATTACCAGAGCACACCCAGAAAATGTTATTCCTAAACATATAACGTTGAAATGTATCTTTCAGAGACTATTGAATACTTCACACTCAGCTGTTTTTAGAAAAGTTCAATCTGTTTTATTTCAAGTGTGAACTTTATAAGTAACGCATTTTTGTGTTTGTTTTGTACCTCTATGGTTTCTTGACATTTATAACACAGTATGATCCTAGATTCCTTTAAGAAAGAAATATAATTATTTTCTGCAAAAATAGTTACCTATTTTCATTTTATTACTATTCTGTACTTCAAAAGCACTTCCAGTTACCATTTAACACTATAATTCCCACATTTAACATCTGGATAAATACATATAGGTTCTATTCCAAAGAGCTTTAACACATGGAAAAATCCTCTTGGCATTCACTAAAAATTTCCATTTCTTTAAAATTAGGCTTTGCTTCTCTAGTAAGCATAGATGAAAGCATGTAATTAGCTATTTTTTTTTCTATTCAATGTTATATTTGCTATTTTGTTTCTGTTAATTTTCCCTCACCACGTCTGTTGTCTCTATTTTTGATGAAGAAACTCCTAATCCTAAGAGTATTTAAGTACTGATTTTTTTCCTTTAATGTGTATAAAGAAGTATACAGTTAATTTTGAAACCATCCACTTTTTTCTGTGTTATTCCCCTGGTGATCTCTGGCCTATTAAAGCATATATTAAATTATATGCAGAACAGAATGCTGAGCTTGCTCACACAGACTGCCAGGACAACTCCTGCTAAAATAGCATATCCATTTATATTTCAATAAGTAAATTGGTGCCTCTGAAATTTCACAGTTTAGTATTACATCTTAAAAAATGACATCTGTACATTTTATACTTAATAAGTTAAATGATACATATGACATTAATGTTTGAGAAGTAAAATAAATTCACAAAATTTCCATATTTTCTATTTCATTTTAGTTTGCTTTCCAATTATTGTAAAGAAAGTCACTGTGTATTAAGAACCTACAGAGGGATTGTTTTTTTACACTAGGATTTTAACAGTACATAATGTTTAATTATCTAATTAATTTCAATTTTTTGAAACCAACCACAGAGAAAGTGAAAGCTATACATTGATAAAACTGTAGGAACAGGAAATTATTTCTGTCAATTGTAGTTTAAATCTAAATCATTTTCTTTGATGACTAGTGCTTTTAACATCATATTCTTGGTTTAATTTTTCTCCTTGTGTTGCAGCTACTGTGTTTTTTTAAAGAAATCTCATTTGTTCCTTTGAATAGGCTATGAAAGGCTCATGTTTTTGCAAAGTATACTATTTTGTGATGTGTTTTATATTTTCTTCCTTAGTTGACAATTTCCTTTCCAAAATTGTCAGGAAGAACATGTAAATATTGCATCACACAGAGGTACTTGCTAGTATAATTTGCCTGTAAAACAAACCAACAGAATATTTGATGAGTTAGAAGTTTTTGTCACTGAGAATGTCTTTTTCTCAGGTTACAATAACCTTGGATGTTGGAATTATGCACTGACCTCTAAATGATGCATAGTTATGAGGCTCTTTAGTAAAAATGGAAGTAAAATAATTATATTAGAAATTAAATCTCTATGAACATTTTGCCAAGATAGATTTATTGGCATTCAATCTTCTTTCCTCTAAATCTTTATTAGCAAAATTCTAGGGAGAGTGCTGAGTAGAAATGTTCACCTTGCTATTAAACTCTGTTTTACTAACAAACATGTACATGAATTTCAATGACATGTACTGCTGCAAAAACACCATTTGTTTTTGAATTATGAACTATGAGTGTTAAGGTCTTAGGTAGCTAATTGTTGGCTTCCGTGTTATCAAAATTATATCCTACTTCATTTAAGACTTATTTATTTTCACTGAAATTTGATTAAATCTGTCTGGTTGAAGACAGTAATTTTTGTGTTTCAAGTAGGCAATCATTATTTTCTTATATCTCCATTTCCTATTCTCCAAACTCTTCCTTAGAATTATTTTCACAAACATAAGAAGATAATAACTATAATAATTTTAAATTGATTCATTCAGTATTGATGGGATAAGAATTGTCATTTAGTGTACTCGATTAAATAATTTTAGACATCAATCTACATTAAAGCAAATAATAAGTGTTTGATTTTTAACATTCAGCTTTAGATAACTAATATACAGAATAATTGCATTTCAGGTTTGAAACAGAGTCTAACTGTGAGATTAGTAAGTCAATAGAACAATTAAAATAAAAAAGAAAATTAATTTTCTATGGATTATATGTGCTTTTATTTATGCATAAAACTTCCAGTGCTCCTCAGTCAGATCCACTCAATCTTGTGTGGATACAAGATTTTGTCTGCTATGACGTTAATTTTGCCTGAAGAGCTTCTTTTAACTTTTTTGTTTTAGGGATTTGTTGTTATAAATTATCTCCATTTTGTTTGTTTGAAAAAAGCCTTCTCTGTTGAGAAACATTAAGTTGATCCTGCCCCCATGGCTCCCTTGTGGAAGTTATCTTTTAGTTTGTAATCAGTGGTAGGCAGGTAACAGCTGCCCACTTGGTATATTCCTGAGTTATGTGTATATGTAGAACACCTATGCATTAGCCAAAGAGCAAATAAATATGAATCTCTGCTCAGGGCCTTCAGGCCTGGAGATCTGTAAGTCCTGCAGGCTCTCAGGCTGTTGGTCCCCAGGATAGATCCACTCTGTTGGCTATCTGGGTGTCTGCCTTTCTCAATACCTTCAGCCCACCTGGGTGGGGGATCTCCGAGCCAAGCTGGTTCTCAGTACTTCTCTTTTATTTTTGAAAGTTATTTATACTTGGTAGAGTATTTGGGGTTGACTTTTTTGGTTCTTTTGCCATTTTAAACATGTCATTTCTTCTGGATTCTATAATTTTGAATGCAGTCTTGAGAAGTCTGCTATCATTCACTGACATATATACACATAAATGGAAATATATATTTTATTCTGTATTTTAATATGCTTTTTTTCTGGATTTCTTCAAGATTTTCTTTTTACCTTTAGTTTTTAGCATTTTGAATATGCTTTTTTTAGGTGATTTATTAAGTAGATAGCTAGTCAGTTTATTTGTCTTGGTTTTCTATGAATTTCTTTGATCTGTGGTTTCCTGTCTTTCATTATTTTTGAAAGTTCTCAGATGCTAACTTACAGTATTTCCCTTCAATGTTGTTTGTCTCTTCTTTTGTGACTCCTATTATAGCCATGTTAGACTGATTAATGTTGTCCCCAAGTTCTTGCATGCATTAATCTTTTCTTTTTACTCTTTGTGATTTAGCTTAGATTCTTTCTATTGAACTGTCTCCACATTTACTGATTCTTCTTTCTTTGTCAAAGGCATTTTTACTTCAATTGCTGTGTTTCATATATCCAGCATTTCCCTTTCTTCCTTACAGTTTTCATCATTCTTATAAAATTTAACATGTTTTTATAATTTTTTCTCTTAACTGTAGTATGTGCATGCTATCCACCTTTTTTACAAGTTTTTAAATGCACTAATTATAGTTATTTTAAATTTTCTGTTTCATAGTCCCAACATCTGGGTTATATATAGACCTGCTTTTATTGATTCCCGTATATCTTGCCAATACATTGTTTTTCTTACTTCATTGCTCTGTAATTTTTTGGGTGGATGCTGGACATTGTGTCTGAGATGATGTAAATGTAAATAAATATTATCTATGTGTGAAATGAACACGTGTCTTTATGCTAGACTTTTAGCCTGGCACATGGAGTTAATCTAGTTAGGGTTTGAGCAAGATTTGGGTTTTGCTGTTGCAATGATTTGGGGACACCATTGATTTCCATTTTTTCTAGCTTTTCTTTGAGCTTATAATAGAACCTCAGTTGGAGGGAGATTTCTCAATGATTCTATTCTATCTTGAGTTCTATATTTTTCTATAGCCTTACTAGTCAAAGAAGATCTCTCTCTGTGTTTTTACCTCTCTTTCAGCAGTAGACTGGTATTACTTAACACACATTAGTTGTTAGTCTGGTGATGGGGAATGGAGAGGGTTTTCTCTTGTTCTGTTTTAGCATCAGTCTTAGGCAAACCCTAGGTTCCCAGGTCTTAGGTCTTTTATAGTGATCCTGCCTCCACTGTGGTAGAGGATCTCTAATGCCCAATGTTGCCCCAACATCAAGTGTTTTTTTTCCCTCTTTATTTCCCCATGCTACAGTGGATTTCCACGTATTTCCTGAAAGATATAGGATATTCTGTCCCTCCTTCAGTGGTGCGAGGCTTTTTTTTTCAATGTGTTGACAGACAAGAATGATCCAGTTGGGACTTTGTGCCAAAAAGGCAATAACGATATGTTCGTGCTTTGTACCTTTCTCACAGAGGTTTGTACATTTCTTCCCAACGCTTGTATTAAGTAGGAGCTGTCTCTGGTATCCTATTCTGACCTAAGCCTTTCTTGTGGGCACCTGGAGAGGTATGTGGACAAAAGATTAGGTGCAATCTTTCTTTGTGTCTGTGACTACAAGTCTATACTCTCATACTAAATAATAATCAGCATTTATAAATGTGTTAAACTAGCTAATTTTTTTTACTGTTTGACTGAACTCTATGTGATTTTCCTTTATACTTTTGTGCAGATGAACCAGTGCTCATGTACTATCTCTCAGAAAGTATCTGTGTTTCCTTAAACTTAAGACTACTTGATCGTCCAGCAGGCTCAGATTTTAGATGAGTTCAAAACATTTGTGATTTGAAGTTTATCCAAATTTAGGAAAACCCAAGATGGTTGAATAGGCACAACCAAGAAGAGCTTTTCCCACCTAGAGAGCCGAGATCATCAGTAGACTGGCACGCTCTAAATAGATTTTTCAGAAAGAAGGCACTGAGTGGGGACAGAGGAAGAATGCAGACCATGGACTGGAAGAGTAGAAGCTGGAAAAAAACACATGGGGATTCCAAGCACCAGGACTCATTTCTGGGCCCAAGTGCCTCCCAAGGAAGGAGTAATTAAAATAAGTGTGGAGTACTCACTCTTACCAATGGACTTCCAGAATTTAGCTGCAGGAGACCCCATAGTCCCCACAGACAATTAAGAAATTATTTGAAACTAATAAATATAAAAATACAACATACCAGTATCTTGGAGACTCAAAGCAGTGTTAAGACAAATGTTTATGGTGCTAAATGCTTAGATCAAAAAGTTAGAAAGATCTCAACTTAACAACTAACATCACATCTAGAGGAATTAGAAAAACAAGATTGAAGAAGTCCCAAAGCTAGCAGAAGAAAAGGAATAACCAAAATAGGAGCTGAAATGGACAAAACTGAGATGTGAAAATTCATTCAAAAAATGATTTTTTGAAAGAATAAATAAGATGGATAGGTAGTAGCCAGACTAATAAAAAGAGAATATCCCAATATACACAATCCAAAATGACAAAGATGACATTACCATCAAGTCCACAGAAATGCAAAAAATCCTCAGAGTTTATTACAAACATTTTTGTGCACACAAACTAGAAACACTAGATGAAATTGATAAATTCCTGGAAACCTATAACCTCCCAAGATTAAACCAGGAAGAAATTGAATGCCTAAATAGACCACAGTGAGTTCTGAATCAGTAACAATTAAAAAAAGCCTATAAACAAGAAAGAACTCTGTACCAAATGAATTCACAACTGGTACCAATCCTACTGAAATTATTCTTAAAAATCAAGGAGCAGGGTCTCCTGCCTAACAGATTGTATGATGCCAGCATTATCTTGATACCAAAACCTAGCAGAGAAACAATGAAAAAGGAAAACTTTAGGCAAATATCCTTTATGATCATACACACAAAACTCTTCAACAAAATACTGGCAAATTGAAAAACTAACACCATGATTAAATAGACTTTATTAATCATGATTAAAAGCACATCAAAAAGCTAACAATATGATTAAATAGACTTTTTTCCTAGAATGCAGGGTTGATTCAATATATGCAAATTAATATTAATAAATGTAATTCATCACATAAACAGAACCCAAACCAAATCACACATGATCATCTTAATGGATGCAGAAAAGGCTTTGAAAAAAATTTAAACACCCTCAACAAATGAGGCATTGAAGGAACATACCTAAAAATAATAAGAGCCATTTATAACAAACCCACAGCCAACATGATACTGAATGGGCAAAAGCTAGTAGCATACCCCTTGTGAACTGCAACAAGACAATAATGCCCACCCCCACCACTCTATTCAACATAGTACTGGAAGTTCTGGTAGAGCAACCAAGCAAGACAGACAAATAAAAGGCATCCAAATAGAAAGAGAGGAAGTCAAACTATCTCCATCATTGACAATATTATTCTATACCTAGAAAATCCCACAGTCTCTGCCCAAAGGCTCCTACACCTGTTAAACACATTCTGTAAAATTTCAAGATACAAAAATAATGTACAAAAATCAGTAGCATTTCTATACACCAATAATGTACAAACTGAGAATCAAATAACTCAATCCCATTCACAATAACTCAATCCCATTCACAATAGCCATAAATAAGATAAAATATGTAGGAATACAGCTAACCAGGGTGGTGAAAGATTTCTACAATGAGAATTATAAAACACTGTTGAAAGAAATCAGATATGACACAAACAAATGGAAAAACCTGTCATGGTCATGGATAAGAAGAATTTATATTGTTAAAATGGCCATATGTGCAAAGGAGTTTACAGATTCAATGCTGTTCTTATGAAACTGCCAGCATCATTTCTTCACAGAATTCGAGAAAAACTATTCTAAAATCCATATAGAAACACAGAAGGGTCCAGATAGCTAATGTAATCCAAAGCAAAAACAACAAAGCCAGAGGCGTCATAATACCTAACTTCAAACTATACTACAAAACTACGGTAACAAAAATTGCATGGTACTGATGCAAGAACAGGTTAGAGAACCCAGAAATAAAGCTACACACCTACAACTGTCTGATTTTTTGACAAAATCAACAATAAGAAGCACTGGGGAAAGAATCCCCTGCTCAATGAATGGTGCTGGGGTAACTGCCTAGCCGTATGCGGAGGACTGAGACTGGACCCCTTCCTTTCAGCATATGGAAGAATCAACGCAAGAGAGACTAACAACTTAAATATAATACTTAAAACTATAAAAACTCTAGAAGAAAATCTAGAAAATACCAGTCCAGACGTAGGCCTTGACAAAGATTTCATGATGAAGTCTCCAAAAGCTATTACAACAAAGTCAAAAACAGACAAGTGGGGCCTATTTAAACTAAAGAGCCTTTATATCACAAACAAACAAACAGAACTATCAACAGAATAAAATGAAAACATATAGAATGGGAGAAAACATTTGCAAAACGTACTTCTGACAAAGGCCTAATGTACAGTATTTATAAGGTACATAAACAAATCAGCAAGCAAAAAACAAACAACCTCATTTAAAAATGGGCAAAAACATGAACAAAAACTTTTCAAAAGTAGACATACACACTGCCAAAAGCATAGAAAAAAATACTCAACATAACTAATTATTAGAGAAATGCAAATCAAAAACCACAATTAGATACCATCTCACAACAGTCAGAATGGCTATTGCTGATAAGTGGGTTGATAAATTTTAAAAAGGAGAATAATTAATAATAAAAATGAATAATTTAGCAAATATTTGAATTTATTTTATATGTGAGATTCACTGTTGGTATACTTAACTCAGCATATGGATGATGAGACTCTGCTTTTTTTAATGGAAAAATTTGTTTTGATGTTGAAGTGAAGCAAAAATGTCTTTCTAAATCCTAAAATTTTGGGAAATATAATAGAGTATTAAGTGGTGTTCAACACATGCTAATTATTTGAAACAATTATTTGATATCAACAAACCTGCTTTAATTCAACTCTCAACAGTAAATTTAATCTGATCTGTTCCATTCCTGAATTTTCACTGTAAGTTGTAAGTTAGTTCTTTTGTCAGATGCTAAAAGTCATTTCAACTAGTTTTTGTATGAAACTAAAATTATTTAAATGACTTCTATTTATGAAACATGTACAACATCATTATTAAAAATCTAATTTAATTTTCAGCATTAAAAAATGTCTGCCTTCCACAAGCTGGTTTATGCTTTCATCCTAATTTCAATCTATACTTTTATTGGAAAAATGGGAAATAAGAGTAAAGAATAAATTCTCCCTTCAAAAAGTTTGTAATCTAATAGGTACTAAGTAGAAATAAATTAGATTTTTAAATTTAAAAAGTCTTCACACTTTAATTCAACAATTTAAAAAAAATTTTAAATTTATGTAGCGTCTACTATGGCTGAGCATTAGGCTGGGTGCTGGCAGACTAATGAGAAGGAAAGTTACACAGTTCTAACAGATAAAAAAGTATAAATACAACTCCATACAAATTATAAAATGATTGAAATAGAGCCTTAAAAAAAACAAAATCCAAATAAGCATCTATATCCAAAAACTACCAGATTTTAATTTATATTTAAATGTTTCCAAAAACCAACAAGAAAGACCTAATAGCCCAACTATACATGGGCAAAATGACATAAATAGTAAACATAAAAAAGGGCTTTTAAAATATACATAACCAACTTATAACAAGGGAAATGGAAAATTAGACAAAGTTACTTTTCACCAATCACATTGGTAGAGACTTATTTAAAAATTGGTTACATATTCTGTTCCTAAGGGGAAGAAAAACAGACAACCTCAGGCATTCTTGGTTGGGAGGGCAAATTGACAGAGCCTCTATGGAGAGCATTTTCCCAATATAAATCAAAGAGTAAAATATATATAACCATTTCCAATAATTTATTTTACTCTTCAAGTGTCCAAAATTGTATAAACATAAGTATACATAACCAAAAATTTGGAAATACATTATATATTCATTAATAAGTGATATTCTTTGTATAATATATATGTAAAATGTAAGTAGAACTTCCTGTTGTATAATGTACCAAATGTGTTGGGTTTATACAGAAGAATACTATGAAACCATTAAAACAAATATTGGTTCTATAAGAACTGTCATGAAATTATCTCTAATATATATTTTAAGTGAAATATACAAATTGGAGAACATTGTAGAAAATATGCTACAACCTGTGTAAACAACGTAAACATGTGTCCATATCCTTTCACGTACATAACTTAATTTGCATTTGCATGGAGTACTTTTGAAAGATGCAAAAGAAAATTTTGTGAATATTTGTTGTGGAGGGAAGCTGGGGACATGAAGAAATACTGAGAAAAACCTAATTGTAACTCATAAAATCTCTCTTCCTTATCAATATGTGTTATACATACAATCACAACAGAAGGTGTTTCAGTAACATAGGTAACAAATAATGTCTGCCTTAGATTGGATGTAAAACTCAATATACAAATAAGAAACAAAATCAATTTGTGTAATTTAGATATGGGTAGTTAGAAAAGTCACATAGAAGATATTGCATGTTTCTGACTTAGAAACTGCTGAATCTAGTGATCTGATTTTGTCAAATTCCTTATCCCTCACATTTGCAAAACCTTTCTTTTTTTATCCAATGCCAATTTCTAAAATGTTATTTAAATAAATGACACATCCTTATTTACATTTAAGAAAAGCCATCTTATTTACAATAAGGAAATTAATGGGAAATATATTTGTTTTTCTACAGTGAACAACACTATCCATTACTCCATGGGGAAGCAGCAGAAACATGAGCCCTGCAGGTCAGGTTGCTTAGTGGATATCAGTCTGGCTATAAGTGAGGGTGGGATTCCCCAAAGCAGACTCCTAGCCATAAACAGAATTTATATCCATTTTGTTAAAATATATTTTGTTCATGAATTAAGCACTTTTAAAAAATATTCCTCCTGACAATGGCATTAGGAAATATATTTAAATTGCTGATACAATACAACCAGCAAAATATTTCCTTTAAATGTAAGATTTTTATAAATTCCAAATCTATTTCTACTTTGGCATTTGTTGTAAATTACAGTCTATATCCATCCCATCACGTATCCTGCACACAAAGTGACAGAAGCACATGATAAATGTTTCTGCTCCAATTACATTCATGGTATCTTAGGGATAGCAGGGTATAGAGAATAATAGGCAAAGAGCACAAGATTTCAGGATTTCCTTTTGAGCTCATGAAAAGATCCTAAAATTGACTTTGGTTCTGGTTGCATACCATCTGTGAACACACTAAAAACCATTAAACTTCATACTTTAAATGGGAGTATTGATATAGGAATTATAGCACAATAAAAGTAATTTAAAATTTCAAAAGAAATTTCTGACTAGTCCTAACACTGGTCAGGCCAGGACTGCTATAGCTATTTCAGGTTGTCATTAAAGATCAAAAACTTATGACCAACCACTTTTTACATGCAACTCATTATTAGAATCTCAACGCTACCTCTTTACCTCCAATTCATGACCAGATTTCAGCAGAAAAAAGAAGCAAAAAAATATATAGTATCTATAACAGAAAAGCCAAAATTTACCCAGAAATCCTCCTTGTTTTTCCTTTGGGATCAAAAATATGGCCATCCTCAGAAACAAGAGGATAGGAAATCTGCAGTCTTTACCTGGACACTTTTCCACATCAAGCAGAATCTGGAGAAAAGCACATTGGGTAGGTGTGTTAGTGTGTTTTAGCTGCTATAACAAAACACCCTAACAGAAATTTGTTTTTCACAATTCTGAAGACTGTGAAGTCCAAGGCACCAGCAGATCCCCCATCTGGTAAAGTCTCTATTCCTCATAGACAGCACCTCTAGCTGTGTCCTTACATGGCAAAAGGGGATCCTTCTGCCTCACATGGCAGAAGGAGCAGGCAGCACCTTTCACCCAACTTATAAGGGTACTGATTCCATTCATGAGGGCTTTGCTCATGGTACATGAATCACTTCTCAAAAGGCACCACTTCTTAATACCCTACCATGGGGATAACACTTCAGCATGAATTTTTAGAGGGACACATTTAGACTACAGCAGTAGGCAACTTTCAGGGACTCTCATAAATTCACAATAAGAGATATTCCAGTTTTACAGGTCTTTGTTTAACTAGAGGTAAGTTTCAGAAAATTTTTAAAAATCAAAGTTAAGGTTATAGGATAGGAACTTATGATTAAAATATAATTTAATATTAGAACAATGCATGATAAATATTTACTTTTTAATCATAAATTTTAGTCTACTATTTTCATCTTCACAGATAATGTTTTTAAATAGCAAAAACACCAGAGGCATAAAGCTGACATTTGTTTCTATGTTTTTGAAATAAATTTATAAGATTAATAGATTTATAAATTCAATAATCATTGACTAAATACATTCTATTGTTTATGCCCTTTGAGTTGCTGGGCATATAATGCTAATTCTATGATACCATAGAGGAAATTTTAACTAATAGGAAATAGTTTAGGGATGTTTCACATAGGTTACATTTGAACTAATTTATTAAAGGAAAACTAGGAGAGAGGTAATAAATACTAGAAGGATGGTTGATACAAACACCTAGAAGTATTTCCTAAGGACGATATTGCATAAAATGGTCAAAAAGAAAAAAAAACCTTCAAAAGAGTAAGCAGGGAAAGCATGAGGTGAGATACAGTTGCTAAAGTAGATTGAGGTAAGATCCATGAGTAATATGGACCCATAAATAGTATGAATCTTACACTGTGGATATTTGGCCTTCAGGGACAGTTTAAGAAGAGTTAGAAGAGGCTGTGAGCATTTTATAAATTATAAAAAAAATTATAAATGCATTGATGAACAGTGCAGAGCTTGCAGTGTCTGAATACTAAAAAAGGACTCATGCTCGTAAAGTTTAAAAGAAATATGGTCTCTCCTTGGCCAGAAGATCATAGTTATTTCACCTCCAAAAGATTTAATATGTACAGTGCACTCTCAACATGAAGATAAAGTGGTTATAAAATGTGCTGTGGAATGTCTTTAAAAAAAGGCGTATGTGAAAATTAAATTTTATTTGAAATGTATAAATTATCATGAGCATGGATTTCTATAAAATGATTACTTTTTTTTCTGAATTAGATTCATCTCAGTTTAATTCTTCAATATTTAGTCTTATTATAATTTTATTTAGTCTGTTTCATAGAATGTTGTAAATAACTGGTAATTTATCTATTATTTTTAGTCATGTTTTTAGTGAGAAGCATTGTACTGAAATACCTAGTTCTTTATAATATATGATACCTTTTTATTTTTCAAGAATATTTCTTTGTACACTTAATATGTATATGCCCAAGAGTTATAGTAGGTTTGTCTATTGTTTTGCTTTATTCTGAAGTTCAAGGAATCCCATGGAAATTTACTTGAGTTTAAAAAATGAAATATTTTTGGAACATTTTAAGTGTTAATACAAACAACTTTGTGTAAAAATATTTTTAACAGAAACTCTTTTATTTCTTTTCCTAACCTATGAGGAATTCTAAGAATGGCATGATATAGAACAAAACTTGGTTTTTCATTAAACTATCTCAAAAAGTAAAATATATTATTCTAAACAGATAATCATATATGAGTGCTAAACTTAAGATTCCTGGTTTTAATTAATTCCTGGCACTGTGTCTGCCATTAGCTTCAGCTGTGAATCATATCAATCACTAAAATAAGAATTTTTTTGTTAACATAATGTGGCTATTTGTTTAAAAAGACCCGGCTCTGATTTGTGGAGCCTGAGGCTATGCAAGAAAATAATGACAAAAAAAATGTGAAAAATTCTTCAAAGTAAGTATTATTATATTAATCAATATTCTAAAATACATGAAGAAAACTAATGTTAAAATAGATAGGAAACAAAATCAACATTTGCTAGATAAGTTCATTCTAAATAAAATAAAAATGATAAAATAAACTAAAACAAAAATCCAATTGTACAATAAATATATTTATGACTCTTAAAAAGATAAATAACAGCCACATACAGAGAATATAAATTTCAAAAATAAGTAGAATTAACACCTATAGAAACAAGTAGGAGCCCTGGAAATGAAAACTAGAATCATTGAAAGTAACAACAATACAAATTAATCAATTCAATAATAGTACAGAGGAATTGTCCGGGACACAGCATAGAGAGATGCAAAGGTAAAATACATCATAAAACAGTCTAAGAAATGGAGCATAGGTTTGAAAGTGTCAGTATAGGTCTATGAGAATTCCAGAAGAAAATAGCAGAGAGCAGAACAATTTTTGGAGAATGGGTGG
>CAUYQU010070951.1:0-19780 GCA_963574635.1 Cheracebus regulus | reverse complement strand
GCTGTGCTTGCTGTGAGACTCTCAGTCTGCAGCGCTTCCAATTGCTGTTTTCCTTGTGGGGATGGGACCAGCCAAGCCCGTCCGTCCCGTACACTCCGCACCGGGAAGCGCCGCGCTGGGGCACCGGCAAAACAGCCGCGCCGGCCAAACGAGTCGCGCTGGCGACCCGTGTGGCTCCTCTGCCGGGAATCTCCCGGTCTGTGGGCAACAAAAGTTCGTCGGAAAGTGCGGCCTCCACTCGTTCTCTGCGCTTTCACTGGGAGCTACATTCCTGAGCTGTTGCTAATCGGCCATCTTGGATCTCTCCTCATAAGTCGTGTTTTCATATTCACTTTTGAGGGAGAGAGAGAACAGAGGATCAAGGAATATACACTTTTTCTTTCCTTCTGTACCCAATCACTAAAGCATAGTTGTCTTGACCACCATCACCACAAATCCTTTCCCCTCCTTTCACCTTTTCTTTGTCCCTGAAATCTTATCTACTTGATCTTTTCTGCAATCACTCTAAACTCTTTCTAAAAGCTTACTAAAGATCAGGCTGAGGTGGGAGGATCACTTGAGTCCAGGAGGTTGAGGCTGCAGAGAACCAAGATGGTGCCACTGCACTCCAGCCTGGGTGACAGAGCAGGGCCCTGTTTCAAAAAAATAAAAATGTAATTGCCAAATTCAATGCTTATATCATCCTAGTACTCTGCAGCCTTTGATTCTTTTTTTTTTTTTTTTTTTTTTTGGTGACACATTGTCTCGCTCTATTGCCCAGGCTGGAGTGCAGTGGTGTGATCTTGGCTAACTGCAACCTCCACCTCCTAGGTGCAAGCAATTCTCCTGCCTCAGACTCCTGAGTAGCCAGGACTAAAGGCATGTGCCACCATGCCTGGCTAATTTTTGTATTTTTAGTAGAGATGAGTTTTCACCATGTTGGCCAGGCTGGTCTCAAATTCCTGGCCTCAACTGATCCACCCGCCTCAGCCTCCCAAAGTGCTGGGATTACAGGCATGAGCCACCACACCCATCCTGCAGCCTTTGATTCTACCAACCATTCGTGTCCTCTCATTTTTTTACATCTGAACTTTGAAAACATTTTGCCCTTGATCCTCTGTTCTCTCTCTCCCTCAACAGCCCATTACTCCTAGGGCTCTTCTCTTTCATTGTTTCAACCTGCACCTTTATGTACATTATGATGGATCTACTTCTATGGCTCTCCCATGAGGTCCAACCTTATATTCCTTCTTGCTTTTTTTTTTTCTTTGAGACTGGGTCTCACTCTGTTGCCCAGGCTGGAGTGCAGTGGCGTGCAACCTTGAACTCCTGGGCTCAAGGAATCCTCTTGCCTCAGCCTCCCGAGTAGCTGGGACTACAGGCATGCATCACCACATCCAGCTATTTTCTTAATTTTTCATAAAGACGGGGTCTTGCTGTGTTGCCCAGGCTGGTCTCAAACTTCTGGACTCAAGCAATCTTCTTGCCTTAGCCTTCCAAAGTGCTAGGATTACAGGTGTGAGCCACCACACCCATCCCCAACCTTGTATTTCTAAGGCATTTCTGACTTAGCATTTCTATTTAAATGGCCCTACCAAAAGCAACAGGTGTGGCAGAGAATGTGTTATCTTTTTCTCCAAAGCCAGCTCCCTCTCCTAACCTTCCTAGTTCTGTCAGTGGTACCCGTTATCTCCACCACCCTGGCTGGGAACCTTGATAAATTAATTTTGAATGCTGGACCCATCACTAATTTCTTCTTTTCCCTAAAGAATGTCCTTTCTTTTCCTAATCTCCACATCAAAGCCATCACTAAGTACTGTCTTAGTTTCTCATCCTTCCTATATTGTCTGCTATCACTGTGTTTTAGGACTTAGTGTCTAATCCTTGGATCCTGGGAAGAATGGACTTGTTAACTTGCCTCCTACCTCAGGACTTTCTCCCTCTTCTGCATTGTTTCTACCAGAATCCATTCTGCACTCTGCTCCCACATGAATCTTCTTAAAACATGACTTTCCTTCTATTAATTCCCCATCAAGAAATCTTTAATAGCTGCCTGATGACTACAGTCGTAATGCCTTACTCTACTTTTTATTTTAACATATCCCAGACATTTACTACTATTGGGTGAACATAGCTTTCTAATCCTATCCTCAAGTTTATCTGTTTCTTTCCATATTTACAGCCACCACCATAGTTCAAGCAATCACCACGTCTTACCTGGAGTATTACCATTGCCTTCTAACTGGCCTTTATTTCTTTTTCGACAGAGTCTCTCTCTGTTGCCAGGCTGGAGTGCAGTGGCAGGATCTCAGCTGACTGCAACCTCCACATCCTGGGTCCAAGCAATTCTTCTACCTCAGCCTCCTGAGGAGCTGGGATTACTGGTGTCCATCACCACGTCCAGCTAATTTTTGTATTTTTAGTAGAAACGGGGTTTCACCATATTGGTCAGGCTGGTCTTGAACTTCTGACTTCAGGTGATCCACCTGCCTCAGCCTCCCAAAGTTCTGGGATTACAGGCGTGAGCCACCATGCCCAACATGGGTTGTTGTTAAGCTCATTTAACATTGCAATCCATTCTCCACAACCAGAGTGGTCTTTTCAAAAGTTTTTTAAAAAGGCTTTTGTGATAGCTGGCCTCCAATGAACACTGTCTCTCCATATTCACATGCTCATATATTCACCTACCCCATTTAATCTGAGTGTCCTGTCACTCACTTGAGCCAATAGAATATAGAAGAAGTGATACTGTGCCAATTCTGGGCTGAAGCTTTAAGAAGTCTCAGCAGCTTCTACTTTTGTACTTTTAGATGCCCTGAGCTTTCATATAAGAGGTCTATGTATCTTGTTGGAGAGATTGCATTAGAGCAAACTTGTCCAACCCATGGCCTGGAGGCAATATGTGGCCTGGAGGCAACATGCAGCCTGCAGCTTTGAATGTGGCCCAACACAGATTTGTAAACTTTCTTAAAACATTATGAGATTTTTTCATTTTTTTTCTTTTAGTTCATCAGCTATCATTAGTGTTAGTGTATTTTATTTGTGGCTCAAGACAATTCTTCTTCCAATGTGGCCCAAGGAAGCCAAAAAATTGGATACCTCTGCATTAGAGAGACACTGAAGCAATATGGAGAGAAAGAGAGAGAGAGAGAATCCAGCTGTGCCAATGTCTAGCAGAGTCCTGTAGTCTAGTCATCTCAACCAAGATGCTAGAAAAGTGACTGAGCCATCTTGACTGTTCAATTTAGTGGCACCCTCAACTAACTGTGCTCCTGGCTGACATCACACAAAGCAGAAGAACCACCCTGCTGAGCCTGTCAACTCACAGATGGTGAGTGATAATAGAATAGTAATTGTGTTAAAATACCAAGTTTTGAGATAGTTTGTTATATAGTAATAGATAACCAAAATGCTTAAAATTAAATCCAGCTTCTGAATCTCACAGTAGCCTACCAGGCCCTACATGATCTGTCTCCTGCCTAACCTGCTGGACTTCATGTTCTATTCCACTCCATATGTCCTGCCATATGGCTTATACCTGTCTCTCAGACACTCTCTGCCTGGAATGCAGTTGACCTATCCAAACAGCCCTTTGAAGCAGATCTCTTCTTTTTTATTTATTTATTTATTTTTGAGACTGTGTTGTTTTGCTGTCCAGACTGGAGTACAGTGGTGCAATCTTGGCTCACTGCAACCTCTGCCTCCCAGGTTCAAGCAATTCTCCTGCCTCAGCCTCCCAAGTAGTTGGGAGTACAGGTGCGTGCCATGATGCCCAGCTAAGTTTTATATTTTTGTAGAGACAGGGTTTTGCCATGTTGACTGGGCTGGTCTCAAACTCCTCACCTCAGGTGATTTACCCGCCTCCCAAAAAGTGCTAGAATTACAGGTGTGAGTCACCATACCTGGAAGCAGATCTCTTCTTATTCTCCTCTCTTCTTCCCCACTCTCTACCATGCCGGTTTACTTGCTTCAGAGTAATCATTATTTTCTGAAACAAATTGCATTTATGTACTTGTTTATTGCCTATCTCTCCTCTCCACTCCCTCTAGTACCTAAGCTTCAAGAAAGCAGACACCTTGTCTGTCTGGTCAACCAGATGAAGATTTATCATGAAGCTAAGGTTGCTTATGCTCAAGGGCCCTCATTGCATATGCCCCTTCCAAAGCCCCGTATTTAGTTTTGTATTTGTAATTTTGTATTTCTTTTCTTAAAGAAGGTTTCTCAAATTGTTTAAACCTGAGGCCCCTGTCAAAGATAAACAGCCGTCCACCAGTTAAAATGGTAAAACATTTTATTTAATAACTACTGACAGTGGGGAACAGTTGAGCTCCATCCCAAGTTGTGCAGAGGGTTGGGGCTTTTCTTCTCTTTTCTTTTTCTTTTTTATTTTTTAGACAGTGTTTCACTTTATTACTCAGGCTGGAGTGCAGTGGTGCGATCTCAGCTCACTGCAACCTCTGTCTCCCGAGGTCAAGTGATTCTCCTGCCGCAGCCTCCTGAGTAGTTGGGATTACAGGTGTGCACTGCCATGCCCAGCTAATTTTTGTATTTTTAGTAGAAACCGGGTTTTGCCATGTTGGCCAGGCTGGTCTCAAACTCCTGACCTCAGGTGATCCTCCCAAAGGGCTGGGATTATAGAGGTGAGCTGGCAGGACAGGTGGCTGGTGACGGGGCATTTCAAAGGGAGAATGAGGGAGTAGGAAGGGGGCACGGCAAGGGCTTGAGCACAGTTAGGGAAGTGAAAAATCATACAAAGCTGGAAGGGGAATGGATCTATGTGAAATCCATCTGAATTTGCTAATTGGCATTTGTCAAATTTAAGCTTCTACCCTTCCAGAGAGATGGGGAGTTGGGCCCTATCATTTAGCTTCCACATTCATCTTTGAGCAGCACTTTCTTCCTGTCACTTCCCTATTCCAGAAATCTTCAGCAACTCCCACATGAATGGAGAATAAAATTCAGATCTCTTAGCCTGCCATTCAAGGCTGGCTACAACCTGCTTGTTCATCCTTATCTCCTACTTCTTGTCTTCATAAACACTGTACCATAGCCAGACAGGTCTCTTTACAGCTTCCTGAGCATTCCTTGCTCCTTCCATCTACCCATTACTTCACATTACATCATCTTCACATTTACATCATCTGGAGATCCACTTTCCCCCACTCTTAGCCCCCTGTGAACCTTATCCCTCCTTCAAGATCTTTCTCCATGAAGCCTTCTCAGACTCAGGTAGACCCAGTGTTCTCTCCCTCTTCTGAACTCTGGCCAAGCAGGCCATTCATTTAGAACTGCCTGCCATCCATGACTAGTTCCCTTTACTCACCGAGCCCTGCCTGCTGATCTGGATTATACAAGCACTTTGTCAAGGGACCATATCCTCACTGCAGCCATTCCTAGTTTACAGGCCCCAGTGGAGATTGAGGTTCCAGAGAGGCCAGTTGGGTTGTATATTTGGAACACACTGAGAAGAAATAACAGAATTTTATAGCTTCTTTGAAACCAAGTAAAATCACTAGAAATGTGAACAGAAATGAAATAAAGTCATGTAAGATGGCAATATAATAATTTAGCATAAGTTCCTAAATTACAAATTCTTCAAAGATAGCTCTGTAATAGTTCTGGAAAAGTACCTGGTGCAGGGACATTTACTGCAAGATTGCACACCCAAAGATATTACAGTATAGTAATTGATAATGTGGTAATAATAGTGGTGGTGATATTGCTGGCAATGCAAAGCAAACTCTAGCCCTTTAAGGTAAATGAGATATCGGTATTGTTTGACGGGGTCCTGCAATGAGCAGAAATTATTGTCACTGCTTTCTATGTTAACAATACCAAAGGAAACAAAGTTTTTCCAAAGGGAAGAATAATTTATATTTTATTTTTTAAAAATGGTTACATTTTCCCCAAGGCATAATGGAAGAGTCTCCTTCAAACCACATACTTCTAGAAAAGAAAGTACTTTTAGGAAATGGGGAAGAGCTTTTGTTTCCTGCTAGTATCAGGCTTTTTGTCTTCTTTTGTGTGTGTTTCAGCGATAGGCAAAATGACAGTTCTTTAGTAGAAGTTAAAATTATAGCCCTAAAAAATCTACTAAAATACAGTATTTTATTTCAGTTTAGACTCATTTCCAATTGCGTTTAATCTTTTCCAGGCCTGTTATTGCTTTTTCTTACAATTTCCAATGTGATACGACATTTTTAGTCTCTTTTGCCCTCTATTGAATTGCCTTGGTAATAACAGTAACTAGCAAAATGCTAGTTCTCTAGCATGTAGGAGAAGACATAAATATTTGATCTCAGATCAGTGATGTGTGTAATTGTTGCTATAGAGAAAACCTTTGATTGCTGCCCAAATATGGAAGCTTATTAAAATTTAATTTCTGGATCTTTTCCACATATATAAAACTCAGAACATTTCATAGTATATAAATTAACCCTTCCCTGTTCCTATGGCAAGCTACTCTCCACCTCCTAGGGATGGAGCAGTAAGAAATGCGTCTCATCCACAGGAATAGGATTTAGATATGAGAAAGCAATTCTTTCAATGAATACTGAAAAATTCAGGAAAGAAATATCAAGGGAAATTGTGGATCATCTTGTCTAGAAATCATTACAAATAAGACAGATTCTCATTTGTCTGTATATCTTTTGGATATTAATATTGCTAGTTTCAGAAAAATTATAGTAAAGCAAAATGGGAAAAAATATGAAAGCAATTAATATATTAGCTTGCCTTTATAATTTAATAGCAATTAAATGCTGTTCATAAATTGTATTTGCAGAATTCTAACCATAAAAAGAAAACAAATTATGCAAAATTATTTGGGCAACAATGGCACAAGTAGAATATGTAAAGTTATTCCTTTTAATACTTACAGTACAATTGTCAGTGAGATTTGGCTACTGGTTGACTCATCTCATTATATACAGATGAATGAAGTACTAAAGAAGCAAATAATCCTGAAGCTTAATATATGTTAGTTTCAAAGCCTCTCCGCTGTACTCAAAGCTGTTATAGTAACACAATTGACTCTATCTTCTACCTCTTCTGGTTTCCCTCCTTCCCTGATTGGATGGGACATGCATCCTAAAAGGATAAAAAAAAATTTAGCAAAGCAATAATGCAGGCAACCCAAAAGGGCTAGATATACAAATCTTCCCTTATATAATTCAAGATTGACCAAAAAGTAAACGTAAAAACAATCTAGTGAGATTATTAGAAATCTAAGGGGCTCGAATTCTCTTGTTGGCATACATTATGCAAATAATTTCACTACTAGGATTGAAGATTAGAGAAGCTAAAAGTATAAGCTAAGAAACTAGACTCTGGAGTTGGCCAGAAGCGGTGGTTCATGCCTACAATCCCTGCCCTTTGGGAGGCTGAGGTGGATGGATCACTTAAGGTCAGGAGTTCAAGACCAGCCTGGCTAACATGGTGAAACCCTATCTCTACTAAAAATACAAAAATTATCCAAGTGTGGTGGCATGTGCCTGTAATCTCAGCTACTTGGGAGGCTGAGGCAGGAGAATTGCTTGAACCTGGGAGGCAGATGTTGCAGTGAGCCAAGATTGGGCCACTGCAATCCAGCCTGCACAATGGAATGAGACTCCATCTCAAAAAAAAAAAAAGGAACTAGAAGTTCAACATGGGTTATGCCACTTAATTGCTGTGAGATCTTAAGCAAGTTTTGTAACTCTCTAGGCCTCAATTTCCTCATCTGTATAATGAAAAAATAAAATTTCATACAATTGTTCTGAAGGTTAAATGAGAAAATATCTGTAAAATACTGGAAAAAGACTTGGCCAGAACAGATTTCCGATTAACAGTAGTCATCATCATTATAATGATTATATTTCTTAACATTATATTAGCATCATCACAATGCTTATAATTATCAACACTATAATTTTGGCAATAATATTTATATTAGTAATATTTAATAACATTTTAGCATTAATAATAAAGATAACAGTAATAGCCTTAAGAAGAAAAATTTCCCTAGGCATTTGCTGGAAAAGAAAGCAAAGAGAGGAGGTCTGACTTCTGTTCATGCTCCCACCCTGGACTGCCATTATGCTTGCAACTCAGTATTGTAATTGAGGCTGTGACCCAGGGCAGGAAAAAGCCCACAGTATTCCTTGGCATCACCCGTGGGACACCATTGTGATCCTGTGTTTACTGTCTACTTTCTAAGCAGAGTTTGGAGCTGTTTAGGTAACTGATCAACCAGCGACCACGGAAGTCTTGAGCTGTCAGTTATGTAGTTCTTTGTTTTGGGTATATACAGTCCTGGTTTGGACCAAAAATTAGAATGAGGGATTTGACTTTATAACTTTTTCACATAGAAAAGTGTTGCACAACCCTGGGCCCCAAGAGTCAGACAGGATGAGATTTTTATTCTCAAGACATATGCATAATTCTGAAATAAAAGCAATTTGTTTCAAATGTAGAAATAGGCAAATTGAATATAAGAAGTTATTTTTCTTTATTGCCATACTATTTAAAAAGTTTACAATCATAATTTCTGAAAATTAATATATATCATATTAAACTATTTAATCAGGATAGAAAGGTAGGCCATGGAAATAAATTCTCCTGCCATCCTAACCCTGATATTTGAGTTTACTTTCTCAAAAATAAATATTATTACTGATTATTATATTAAACATAATCTTTTAATCAAGACACCTTCCTCTGGGATTTTCTTGGTGTTATACTGAGCAGAGGTCTAAATATCAGAAGACTCTTCATCATCAGATTAAAAAACAACTGGGCCAAGCACAGTGGCTTATGCCTGTATTGCCAGCATTTTGGGGGTCAAGGCAGGCAGATCACTTGAGGTCAGCAGTTCGAAACCAGCCTGACCAACATGATGAAACCTTATCTCTACAAAAAATACAAAAATTAGCCTTGTGTGGTAGTGCATGCCTGTAGTTCCAGCTACTCAGACTAAGGCAGAAGAATCACCTGAACCCTGGAGATGGGGGGTTTCAGTGAACTAAGATCACACCACTGCACTCCAGCCTGGGCAACAGCAAGACTCCATCTCAAAAACACAAAACAAAACAAAGCAATTGCTTTCTCACTCTAGAAACTCTAAAGAGACAAAGTCTAATATGTTGCGTCAAAATTCTCTAAAGGGATGTTCCTAATGGTTCCTGTATTATAAAATGACCCTGGGAAAAGCACTGAAGATCTTTTCTTCCTGGGCATAGACCTAGACTTTGAATTTGGCTTTGGGACCACCTTAATTTGGATCTCAAAGATCATGGTGTACACGCATAGTTCTGAATGCAGTTTAATTAGGCATATACGATTGCATGATAAATGCAGACAGAGGAGTATTATTTTTTGTGCGTCCTGTTACCTCCAAGCTAACTATGAATGGCAACAGCAGTGCAAGACTTGAATTGTTCCACATTTGTTACCCTGCAAACATGGGCTCTTCTTAGGTAATAACTTTTTTCTTTTTTTGAGATGGAGCCTTGCCCTGTTGCCCAGGCTAGAGTGCAGTGGTGCAATCTCGGGTCACTGCAACCTCCGCCTCCTGGGTCCAAGCTATTCTCCTGCCTCAGCCTCCTTAGTAGCTGGGATTGCAGGCATGTGCCATCATGCCTGGCTAAATTTTGTATTTTTAATAGAGACAGGGTTTCACTATGTTGGTCAGGCTGGGCTTGAACTCTTGACCTTGTGATCCATGCGCCTCAGCCTCCCAAAGTGCTGGGATTACAGGCGTGAGCCGCCGTGCCTGTCCTGAGTGATAACTTTTAAACAATCAGAAATCCAATAAGATATTTTAGTCAATGTCCTTCAGTTAGCTGCTACATGGTATGCTTAGTTAGTTGCATTATCTTTTCAGTTGGATCTTTGAGGTGATAGAAACTGATGATGAAAAGATGAGGTCGTTTTCTTGCTCACAAACATCTTTGATATTTATTTATTTATTACTATTTTGAGATAGAGTTTTGCTCTGTCACCCAGACTGGAGTGCAGTGGCACCATCTCAGCTCACTGCAACCTCCATCTGCCAGGTTCAAGTGATTCTTTTAGCTTGTGAGGTTTCTGCTGAAAAATCTGCTGACAATCTACCGGAGGACCCCTTGTATGTGACAGGTTGCTTCTCTTGTTGCTTTCAAAATTGGTATTGTCTTTGACTTTTGACAATTTGATTATAATGCATTTCAGTGTGGATTTCTTTTCTTTTTTCTTCTTTCTTTTCTTTCTTTCTTTCTTCTTTCCTTCTTTCTTTCTTTTGAGATGGACTCTTGTGCTGTTGCCCAGGCTGGAGTTCAGTGGCATGATCTTGGCTCAGTGCAACCTTTGTCTCCCATTTTTAAGTGATTCTATGGAGCTTGGAGACCCATTAAAGGCACAATCACTCTTGGCAGTGCTTCTGGGTGCTCAGCAGGCATCTCACTCTAAGAACTCTAGGCCATTCTCATTCATTTCAGTAGTAGGGAGGATGTTCTTATACCAATTCACATATACCACTGCACAGACGCCCTCACTGAAAAATATGAAAAATAAACAAAGATTTTTTTTTGTTTTTGTTTTTAATGATAGTATCTGTTGGCATGCACCTAACATTCTTAGTATGTGCACATGCCACTCTAGAAAGGAAAACAGAAGCGAGAAGGTGTTAGAAACAGAGGTGGTTATGAGGGGGATTTTTCAAATTAGAAAAATTGGCATTAGAAGGCAGATATAATTCAACAGTTAAATAAAGTATAATTAAAAACCATGATTTCAAAGCATCAGTCATGCTTTTTATATTCCGAACTTCAAGAATTCATCCTATTATATTTTTATTATTTTACATTCTGAAATTACCCAAAGCATTGATCTAAATCTACCATGTAATTATAAATTTCTTAAAAAGTCCTGAAGTCCTTTACAAATTACTCATTTACTCAAAATTAAATGTTATATTGGCTATTATATTCTCTAATAAATCATTTTATTATTTGTACAAATGATTTACACATTTAACTATGGTTTTTAGCTTGCTGCTTATTAAATCTAAAGCCCTTGAAATACAATTTTAAAAATGCTTAAACTAATATATTTTATATGAATTGAATGATTCAAAAACAACCATAAAAGAAGCAAATCCAATTGTATCTACTTAGAATTGCTAAATGATTTCCATCTATGTGGTTTTTAATTGTCCTCTATTTTTATTTTGTAACTTTTACCCAGTATTTCATAACTAGATGTTTTCTTTAATTACTCTGACCCTACAATGAGAATAAAACTAAGATAGCACAAACATACCCTGACACAGCTATGCAGAAAACTCACATTGGACTTTGTTAATGCAGGCAAAGCATATCCCCAAGGCTTCTTTTTTCTAGTCCCTTTTTTTCCAGGGCACAGCTCTGGAAGTGATCAATAAATTGTCTCCCTTAGAGGGGTATGGCTTGAGTTGAAAAATATTTCAACCATAAATACATATTTTATTTCTTTGTGCCTACAGAATATATGCTCATTAATTTTAAGAAGTTTTATTTCAGCATTGTGATTTATTACAATAATAGTAATAGTAATACTGCTAAAATTGGCATCATGTATATATTAAGTACTTAACCAGGTTATAATACCACATTGTTATATGGAACATGAAAAGTCATTACTTACATTGAGTTCATTAAATCCACACACACAAAATATAAATTACAAAAGAAACGGGCAAGTACATTCACAAAATAGGTAAAAGCTTAGTGCTTACTATATGGTTAGCACTTTGTCAAATGCATTGTGTGCATTCACTCCTAATCTTCATAAAAACTTTGGAAAATAGATATTATTATTCTCCCCATGTTAGAAGTGAAGAAAGTAGAGTTATCCAGGCACAGTGGCTCACTCCTGTAATCCCAGCACTTTGGAAGGCCAAGGCAGGTGGATCACTTGAGATTGGGAGTTCGAGACCAGCCTGACCAACATGGTGAAACCCCATCTCTACTAAAAACACAAAATTAGCTGGGCTTGGTGGCACATGCCTGTAATCCCAGCTACCTGGGAGGCCGAGACAGGAGAATCACTTAAACTCAGGAGGCAGAGGTTGCAGTGAGCCGAGACTGCGCCATTGCACTCCACCCTGAGCAACAAGAGTGAAACTATTTCTCAAAAAAAAAAAAAAAAAATAGAGTCACAGAGACATGGCAAGTTAGTGTCAAAACCTGAACCCAGGCAGTCTGGCTTCAGTGCTCAAAGTCTTTACCATTAAGTTATGTTACTGCTTTATGATACCACAGAATCACAAACACTGTGATTCTGAACAGATCACAGAAAAGAACCAGGGAAGAGAAATTAGGGAATCCAAAAAAGAAATCAAGGATTTATTTCAGTTCTTTTTAAGTACATAATCACTGTTTTCCTAGGCCCGTGGATAAAACTAAGGTTGCAAGACAGTATTGGTGGGCAGTGTCTGTGCCATACCAGGAAAGGACTGAAGGCATTAGCCATTAGACTTCAAATGTTCTGGTCTGGCCAGTAAGATCACGTTTGTGGGAGACAGATGTATCTTACCTAGGTACTGTTCAAAGGTCATCACCCAGCAACGTTCTGATGGTTTTGTTTTCCACATCAGTCTTCCAAAAGAGAATGTTCTCATTACAAAGGCATCATTGTTCTGATATCTGAGACGGTAATGTCTTTTTACAAATTCATAGACTGATATTTATCTATATATGCCCCACCCCTAGAATCCACCACACAATATATCCCCCTAGTCATCCTGCATTAGATGTAAGGGGGAAAGCTAGTGACCACCACACCCGCAACAATACTCAAAGTCCCTCCCTTTCCCCATCCTCTCACTGCACTTGGGCCAAGTCACTTGTGCCTTAGAATGGAGGGTTCCAGGAGTTTCCATCTTCCCTCAAACAAATTGACCCTTGGTGGCCCACCCCAGCATTCCCAACGCATGTCCCCAAGCACTTCCGGCTCTCCAAGTGGGTCATTAGTTACAAAAAATATCTCAAAACAACAATAACAATAATTATATCAAAATCCTGGAGTGGCTATGATAAAGAAACTGAGGCTCAGAGAGTTTAGATGACAATTGAGAGAGCTGAGCAGGACGAAATCCAATCTCCTGCTTCCCACCTCTATGCTGCCCCCTAGTGGTGCACTGTCAATAGCCCAGTGTCCAATGGCACCCTGTGGAACGGTCTCCATCCCTGTCCCTTCGCTTCTCTCAGAAGAAAAAGAGATAAACTATTGATGCACAGAATAACTCAGGAGTTGAGGCAGAAAGACATGTTCTTGTCCATAGTTCAGTTTTCAAACTAGTTTTTCCAAATATTTTGAGAAAAGATGACCCTATCATAAATTCAAAATTTACTAAAATGCTGTCACTGCAGTACAAGCAAATTAAAAAGGTCCATTTGTGTATGATTTGATATTCTGAAAGATGAGAAAAGTAACTATGGTAGCCTTTGGAACATATTGCTCCAATGCCACTGTCAAATTATTTTTAAGGAATACCATAGAACCTTAGAATTCTACCTTTCTAGACTATACAGTTTATAAATTTTATTGACCTTCAGGTCTGTGAGAAGGACACAAATTTTGGCATCATAATACTGCCATATAAAGAATATTGTTTCTAGATAAGCCTGGGAAGCACTGTGAGACCGCTTCTCTACAAAATAAATAAATTTTTAAAAGTTGGCCAGGCGTGGTGGCTCATGGCTGTAATCCCAGCACTTCGGGAGGCCAAGGCGGGCAGATCACCTGAGGCCAGGAGTTCAAGACCAGTCTAGCCAACATGGTGAAAGCTCATCTCTACTAAAAATACAAAAATTAGCTAGGTGTAGTGGCGCAAGCCTGTAGTTCCAGCTACTCTGGAGGCTGAGGCAGGAGAATTGCTTGAACCTGAGAGGAGGAGGTTGCAGTGAGCTGGCAGTATGCCACTATACTCCATCCTGGGCAACAAAGTGAGACTCTGTCTCAAAACAAAACAAAAACAAACAAACAAACAAAAACATTGTTTCTCTTTAAACCATTTCAAAGAAATCTGCTGTACTTGGTATACATTCTTTTCGTTTTCTCCTGACATATTCCTAATAATATATGTGCATGTAACTATCATGTAACAATATGGAAACATGGAATTGCTACTTTCAGTTTATAGCCTCAGAAGCAGTTGTCCAGAATTTCATGTATATCCATGTACATTTACACATATATACATATGTGTTTATATAATTATATGTTAACTACTGTATACTACATCTTAGAAAGGTATGTGAAGAGAAAAACATTCTGGTCAAAGAAAACTCACATACTCAAGTTAAAAATCAAGTGTAACCTTAGAAACCATCTTTCTAAATTCATAAGCTAAAAACAAAGTTTCAATTCCCTATTTCTTTAGTTTACTCTAAGAGAAAGAGGGCTCTGGTCACTTAAAATTTTGCAAAATCTCTTTCAATCACATTTCACAAGACACTTGCTACAGCAGTGAATTTGAACCCAGGAAGAAATAGCAATTCTGTAAACATGAACTCTTTCTTGCAATCTACAATATGATCTCTGGACCAACTATCCTCCACAGCAGGTGCAACAGATGGGATCAGTCTCCAGTGCTCACTTAGAGGCTTTTATTGTACCCTTTCTACCAGTGGGCAAAAAGTGAATATTTACTTTGGTGAATAGTGTTCATCTTCTCAGAGGACAGAGGGCTTTAGTTTTGGCCCTCTTTCCAATAGTCTGGTTGTTTACAGCGTAGTAACCAGGAAATTTTTTGGGTCATGTTTCTGTCTGTTGGCTGTGAGAAGAAAGAACAGATCAAACATCTGCAGGGTTGATTTGGAATCTGTTGAGTTATGTGCTGGGTTTTGTGGTTTTTCTTTCATAAACTCATCAAAGTATGAATTCTTCTGCTTTGGAAGTAGTGACATCTGTGATACAGGAAAAGAGACATTCTACTTGTTAAGTCATGATGTCTGCAGAAGGTTCTCAACAAAATCTACTAAAGGCAGTAATGTTGAAAATAGAGAATGAAGGGACTTCAACTTAGAACGACAGGAAAACTCAGTTGCTTGCTGACATTATCCAAATCATGCATGAAAGAAAAGTGAGTAGAGGTTTGTTTAGAAACAGGATATATACAAATGTGAGCATTTAGAATTTCTGATCTTAAGTCTACCTGATAATTTAAATTACTTCAAATATATAAATTGTTTTGATAGTGCCAGAAATGTAAGCAATTCTCTATTTTCTACCTCTATTACTTGTCAATTATAGCAGAAAATCTTCCAGATGTAAACTACACAAAGAATTGTTCTTACCGTAAGCAGTACTATACTTCAATGTTTACCAAAGGAGTAGGCAGTGCAGGGACATGTCATAGAATTTTAGCATAGTTTAAACACCTCAGCGAGTTCACAGAAATCCCTTACACAATTTGCATCATGGTTGTAAAAGAGCTCTTCCCTAAGTAATTTCAGTAATAAGAGAATCACCATCTCAAAAGGCAAATCATTTTGTTTTCAAATTGTTAGCCTGTTCTCTTTCATTTTAAGGTTGAAATCTATCCCCTATCACTTCATCTCTTGGTCTGCTCCCTGAAGCTATAAAAATAAAATTTTTCCTCTTCTATCTTATAGTCCATTTGATATTTAAAGTTCACTATTGTATTTTGCTTAAGTCTTTCTCCCTTCCTGAATAAGTATCCTCATTTCCTCAAAGCAATCATAATATAATTAATAATATTTCATTCCTCATCCACCATCCCTTGATTGTGCTCAAGTTAGAGCTTTTGAAATCTCTAACACATTCCTGTATCTTGAAACTCTCTTCCTCTTTCATCTCTGTTTCTTCTTTTAAAGATGACCAAGCAAATTCCCTCTCTCCCACACCCTCTAGTTTTCATTCTCTCTTTTCTTCTTCAAAGTTGATGTTTTTGAAAAGTATTTTGTGTTCACTTTTCCCACTTCCTTTCAAAGCCATTGTAACCTGGTGTTCATCTTCATATCCTGCCAAAATCATGTGTGATAGTCTCCCTGTTGACCCTTAAAGATCAGTGGACAAAGGGACCTAAGAGTGGACCTAGGTGTGAGAGAGACGTGGTTTCTTGGATCCACGACTTGCTAGTTTTGTGACCTTGGCAATGTATTTAACTTCCTTCAGTCTTGATTTCTACATTGATAAAATGAATTGTTGTGAGAGCCAAATGAGATAATGCAAGAAAAGTGTTAAAGTATCTGGCCTGCAGTTTGTGACCAACATCTGTGGTAGTCATTACTATTATTTGCTCTCACGAATGGTTATCTTACTTCATTTGTGCTGCTGTAACAGAGTATCCAAGACTGAGTAATTAATTTATAAAGAACAGAAATTTATTTGCTCATAATTCTAGAGGCGGGCAAGTCCAAGATCAAGACACTAGCAGATTCAATTGTCTGGCGAGGGCTGCTGTCTGCTTCCAAGATGGCCTCTGTTGCTACATCTTCTGAAAGGGAGGAACATGATGTCCTCACATGTGGCAGAAGCGCAAGCAAGCCTCTTTTAAAAGGGCCTCAGTCCCATTCACAAAGTGGGGAGACTTCATGGTCTAATCACCCCTTAAAGCCCCATTTCTTAATACCATCACATTGGCCATTAAGTTTCAACATGTGGATTTTGGAGGGGACATATTCAAACCATAGCAGCCATCAAACTTTAGTGTGCATCAGGTTCACCTGGTGGGTTTGTTAAAACAGATTGCTGGGCCCTATCTGGAGTGGGGCCTGAGAATATGCATTTCTAAGAAGTTCTCTGGTGACACTGATGATACTGATTCAGGAATTATACTTTAAGAACCACTATGGCCAAAGTCTTTGCCATAACAAGAGGATCAGCAGCATTGACATCACTTGGAAGCCTTTTTAGAACTTTCCCAGACATATCATTTATTTTCATGATTGATACATGAATTAAATGAATCATATTTTGCATGTTAACAATTCACCAAATGATTCCTATGCACATTAAAGTTTGAGAACCATGGGCCTCTCATGAGATACTTATTGGTCTTCATATTTGTTGGAATCAGGACTATCTGGTGCTTTCTCTCTCCCTTCTTTTAGATACTCTTTGATTTTTCTAATATAATTTTCTCCTGGTTTTTCTTCTATCTCTTTGACTATTTCTTTTCAATCTGCTTTTTTGTAGTCTATAGCTAAAATCCTCCATTGGGTTTTATTTTCTCCTGTTTCTACACGGCATACTTGTATTGTTTAAGATTAGATTCAACAGGAAGTAATAGTAAGCCCACCAAAACAATGGTTTAAACAAGATAAAAGACCATTTCTTCTCATGCCAAATGTAGGCAGTCCAGTGATGGTATGATAACTGCTCCACAGAGCTTTTAGTAACTCAAGGTACTTCTATTCTGGTTCTTCATACTTCATAGCTTCCATTTCCAAGGTCACTGAGGTTTAAATACCACAGACATCACATGTGCATATCAGCCTCTAGGAAGGAGGAAGGGATGCATAAAAAAGGTCAAAAAGCAGCTGCCAGCTTCTAAAATCTGCCTCCTGATACATCTGATTATAATTGGCCAGAACTTAGTGATCTGGCCACAGCCAGCTGTACTGGACGGTGGAAAATGTAGTCTGGCTCAGTTAAAAAGTGAAGTTATGAGGAGGCTGGCCAAGATGACCAACCAGAAGTAGCTAGTATGTGCTGCTCTTACAGAGAGAAATAGAAGGGGAGAGTAAATACAGAAACATCAACTGAAATGTTTAGGTGATATGTGTTGGGATTTATCTAGAAAACAACTCAACTCATGGAGAATGGGGAAAAGCAAGGCAGGGTGACTGCCCATTCAGGAGTGACAAGGAGTGAGGGGAGACTCACCTACCCAGGGCAGCCATGAGTGAGTAAGTGACCCCAGGGACCCTGCTTCACCCACAGATCTTTGCAACTCTTGGGGCAGCTATCCCCTTATCCTACTCCACCAAGGCTGTTTGACAGCCTTCACTGTTGATACTTTCAGGTGCTGGAAATCTGAGGTGACTAGGGACAGAAGCAGACCCCCAGCAGGCTGGAGCAGCCTTATGGAAAAGTGGCCAGACTGTTATGTGGGTCCCTGATCCCTTATCTCCTCACTGGGAAAGTCCTGGCCTGGGTCTCTGGCTACCTCCCACTGGGGCTATCAAGCCAGTAGCAGCTCTGCAACTCCCTGAGGCAGAGCACCCAGTGCTGTCTCACAGCTCTCATCATTGCTGTCTTCCGGCTCTGGAGAATCCATGAGACTCTCCAGAATCTGGATCCCCAGCACAAAGCACCTACCTCCTAGAAATGTGGCTGGACTGTTCTCCATGCAGGCTGGTCCTCACTTCTTCTCACAGGGCAGGACCACCAGACCTGGGATTCCAGCACAACCACTCTGTCCCCATCTGACCCCTTCAATCAGAGGCAGCCCAGCAGTTAAAGGAACACATACACACAGAGATGAGAAAGAATTGATGCTAGAATTCTGGCAACTTAAATGGCCAGAGTGTCTTATGTCCTCCAAACAACTGCTCTAGTTCTCCAACAAGGGATCTTAACCAGACTGTGTTGGTTGAAATGATGGAACTAGAATTCAGAATATGGATAAGAACAAATATAATCAAGGTTCAGGAGAACAGCAAAACCCAATCCAAGTCAAAATAAAATGACACAAGAGCTGACAGATGAAATAACCAGTATAAGTAATAAGCTAACTGATCTGATAGAGCTGAAAAACACACTGCAAGAGTTTCACAATGCAATTGCAAGTATCAAGAGCAAAATAGATCAAGCTGAGGAAAGAACCTTGGAACTTAAAGATTGGCTTTGTGAATAGCCAATAAAATATAATAAAGAAAAATGAAAATAAAGAAAAACAAAAATAAAGAAAAATGAATGAAAGGGAATGAACACAACCTCTGAGAAATGTGGGATTTTGTAATGAGGCCAAATCTACAAATCATTGACATCTATGAAACGGACAGGGAGAAAACAAGCAACTTGGAAAACATATTTCAGGGTGTAGTCCATGAAAACCTCCTCAATTTCACTAGAGAGGGCAACAGTCAAACTCAGGAAATACAGAGAAGCCCTGCAAGATTTAACACAAGAAGATCATTCCCAGGACACACAATTGTCAGATTTTTCCAAGGTTGAAATGAAAGAATGTTAAAAGCAGCTAGAGAGAAAGGGCAGGTTGCCTACAAAGGGAACCTCATCAGGCTAACAGCAGACCTTTCAGCAGAAACACTACAAGCTGGAAGAGATTGAGGGCCTATATGCAATATTCTTAAAGAGAAAGAATCTTCAATCAAGAATTCCATAGCCAGCTAAACTAAGCTTCCTCAGCAAGGGAAAAATAAGATCCTTTTCAGATAAGCAAATGCTGAGGGAGTTTATTACCACCAGACCTTACAAGAGATCTTGAAAGGAGCACTAAATATGGAAAGAAAACATCACTACCAGCCAATACAAAAGCACACATAAGTGCACAGACCAGTGACACTATAAAGCAACCACACTAACAAGGTAGTAACCAGCTAACAACACAATGACAGGATCAAATCCACACATATCGACACTAACCTTGAATGTAAACAGGCTAAATGCCTCATTTAAAAGGCACAGAGTGGCCTCCTAAAATGAGTTAGGGAGGGATTCCCTCTTTTTCTATTGTTTGGAATAGTTTCAGAAGGAATAGTATCAGCTCCTCTTTGTACCACTGGTAGAATTCGGCTGTGAAACCCTCTGGTCCTGGATTTTTTTGTTTGGTAGGCTACTAATTGCTCCCTCAATTTCAGACATTGTTATTGGT
>CAUYQU010070948.1:0-44897 GCA_963574635.1 Cheracebus regulus | reverse complement strand
AAAGGAGGGACAGTGTGGGTTAGGGAGTTGGGGAGGGATAACATGGGGAGAAATGCCAGATATAGGTGATGGGGATGGAGGCAGCAAACCACATTGCCATGTATGTACCTATGCAACAATCCTGCATGTTCTTCACATGTACCCCGGAACCTAAAGTGCAATAAAATATATTTTTAAAAAATTCACAGATATTCCAGGAATTCTTTACTCCTCTCTTTCTCTACTTCCCCCTTTTTCATCTTTACATGCCTAGTGCTTAGTAGAGTGTCTGGCACAGTGAATACACTCCACAAGCATCTGTTGAGTGGATGAGAAAATGAGGGCAAGGCAGGCCATTGCAATCTGCTCAGCTGTGTGGTAGAAATTAAGACTACCAAGCTCCAGTCTTAACTCTACCACCAAACTAGCTGGGAGAACTTTGGCAACTATTTTATTTGAGCTCCTCACATAATTTGGTTTTCTCACCTTCGAAAAACATGAGTTGTGGTCAATGTCCCAAAAGTGCCCTCTGGTTCAAAAACCTGTTACATGTAACCAAGGATAAGCATTAAGAAATTATTATTACTCTCTTTGGTGTATTTTATTTAAACTTTAAAAAGAAAACCAATTCTCTTTTGCTGAGTATGATCAAATTATTTCATTGTTGTCTTGTCATAGTCTTCTATGCCTGGAGACAGATAACCTTCAAAATCTCTTTGTTTACTATCTAGTACATGGCTCTGAAATCCTTAAAGTCAAGAATTATGTATCATTCAACTTTGTATTGTAGTACCCAAAATAGTGCTAGCACATAGTGATGCTCAATATGTATTTCTCTTTTTTTCTGTTTCAAATCAGAGTCTCGCTCTTTCTCCTAAGCTGGAGTGCAGTGAGGCGATCTTGGCTCACTGCAACCTCCACCTCCTGGGTTCAATTGATTCTCATACCTCAACCTACCAAGTAGATAAGACTACAGGTGTGTGCCACACACTGGCTCATTTTTGTATTTTTTGTAGAGAAAGGGTTTCACCATGTTGGCCAGGCTTATGTTGAACTCCTGACTCAAGGGATCAGCACTCCTCAGCCTCCCAAAGAGCTGGGATTACAGGTGTAATCCTAGCTGCTCAATATAAATTTAATGAGTGAAGTCATGAACGTTGCTGTCTAGTGGCAGTCATTTAGAATTGTAGGCAAAATAAATCAAACACCTAAGGTGTTTTATTTTTAAAAAACTAGTTTGTTTCTCCATTATGCAAAGGAAACAGGAATTGATATAGCATCTCCATGTTGTCCTTAAGGATACAATCATACCTATTTCAGTGTGAGTCAGAACTGCTTTTCTAAATATTGCTGTTAAATAGTTAAATGAATCCCTTTCATGTACATAACATTAAAATGTTCTAGACACTTCTGTAACTATGATTTACTGTATTTAGATTTTGACATATGGTATGCTATGTTGTATAGTCTCAAAGCTATACTAACAACTAATCAAATAATGATATTTGGTATCCACACAGTAATATATATATATATATATATATATATATATATATATCCCTAAGATATGGCATGGTCTACCTTAGAGATTAGAGCTCAGCCATTATACCCATATTTCAGAAAGCTGAAAGGAAGATAAGCTAGAAAATGAGAGAAAAATCCCATTCCAGCCATCTTTTAAGGAGGTTTCCTGAGAATTGACACAAAATATTTTATTACAACTTATTTTCCAAAACTTATCATGAAAATAAAACACACTAGCTTTAAGGCTATCTGGAAGATGTATTGACCAGGCATGGTGGCTCATGTCTGTAATCCCAGCACTTTGGGAGGCTGAGGCAGGCAGATTGCTTGATCTCAGGAATTAGAGACCAGCTTGGCAACATGGCAGAATTCTGTCTCTACAAAAAATACAAAATTTGCTGGCCATGGTGATATGTGGCGATAGTGCTACCTGCTAGGGAGGCTAAGGTGGAAGAATCACTTGAGCCCAGATGTTGAGGCTTCAGTGAGCCACTGCACTCCAGCCTGGGTGACTCAATTAGACCTTGTCTAAAAAAAGGAAGGAAGGAAGGAGGGAAGGAAGGGAGGGAGGGAGGGAAGGAAAGAGGGAGGGAAGGGAAGAATAGTCTTTAGTCAACACTCAAAAGTTCTTTTATCAAGAAAAATGTAGAAAATGAATACTGGGGTACACAATTGTCTGTCACAGGGCTTGAGTCAATAAATCATGTAAATTTATTCATTCAAAGAGATATTAGTTTCTAGTTTTATTATCATGAGGCTAACAGAAAGAAGTTACCTATAAAGCCCCAAGAAAAAGGATATGTTGAGTGACTTTATTAAGGGGAGGCACCAGAATGGGGAAAAAAAAAAAGGCAAAATAAACATTTTTGGCATATTTGGATTTTACAGATTTTTTTTTTTGCAAGTACTATAGACTTACTGAAAAAATTATATGGATTTTTGTTCCTATTCCTAACTTCCTAAGCTTTTTACACATGGAATAGTAACAATATTAAATAACAGTTTAACCATTCAAAATTATGGTCTTATTTGATAACAGGTATACATAGATGTACATGTAACTAGATTCATAGGGTTAAAAATAGAAATAGAGATAGTTCTAAGGTCCTACAATTATTAATAGAAGTAAATACTGTTGATATTGAAAATTATACTCCATTGAGTTTGTTTTTCTATTATTTAAGCAATAGAGAAGAAAATGCCTTATTTTTAAGTTAAGCAAGTCAAAGTTTTACTAAAATTGCCAATAATTTTGTAATAAAATATTGTATTCAAGGGTATTACAATATTTTAATGAATTGGCCAAAAGAATGAATTATTGAGAAACAAGATTTATTCTCATGTGTGCAGTCAACTTTCAGTCCTATAGTTGGAATGAGATTTTTATCATTGCTTCAATTCATCTCATGTGTATTATCACAAATAAATAAGGCTACTAAATATTCACTTAACAAAAGATAAAAATGCTTTAGCTTCACTTATATTTTTTTATTTTAATTTTATTTATTTAAAACATAAAAAAATATATTCTTTGGAGGTTATGGTTACTTTTGCCAGAAAACTCTCTCTTCTACATTTGACTTACATGCTTCTGTAAAAATTCTGATTTCCATATGGAAGTTTCTCCTAATAAAAACATTCTAGAATTTTCCCCACTTTTTATATAGGTATCAAATATCTGCATGGTCTTTGTAATTTTTCTATTTTATTGGGACTACTGTTACTAAATTATTATGTAGAATATTCATAAGCCCTTTCATTCACAGTTTTATAAAATGCATTTGTAAATTGGGTCGTATCTGAGAAGAAGAGAAATACTATACCCATGTACTTCTCATAAGTGCTATTTTCCTTAAATATTATTTAATATTAATAGTAAAACCACATCAAGATAACTAATAAGTTGCTGTATGGCAGTGCTAAGCCTAAAAGTGTTATTGTAACATGGCAACATTATCAGAATCTTTTTTTACTTATGAAAAGCTATTTATGGAATAAAATACATTATGTCTGAGCTTTGTTATAAAAGACAGTTTTATATTATTATTTCAGCCACCACAGATACATTTAATATCTTGATTATAAAATCTCATTTTGCAGAAAAAGAAAAAAAAATTAACTGGACATGGTGGCATATCCTATAGTCCTAGCTACTTGTGAGGCTAGGGCAAGGAGGATTGCTTGAGCCCAGGAGTTTGAAGCTGCAGTGTACTACAATCATGCCACTATACTCCAGCCTGGGAGATCCTATCTCTAAAAATAAATGTTTTTTTAAAAAATCTCACTTGGTTATAAATTCCCAATTCATAATTTTGTTCAAAACTTTTTCCTGGTTAATCCTTATTCGTAAGTGGTCAATATTCTTCCATGACGCTCAATAATAGGCACTGATACTTATATGCATCTACAGAGATTTGTGCAGAACAGAAAAGGAAGCATGTGAGTTTTCTTTCTCCTGACATCAACTGGGTACCTTCTCTACAATTCAAATCTATTTTGAACCCTAACTACCCAGAGTTAGACTCCACAGGCTTGAAGGCTCAATCCTATAAGACTGTTCTCGCTTCTGTCACCACATGACCCACACTTCCATCCAACTTAGCTACAAAGTCAGAGGTTTCCACAACCCCTTCCTTGAGATTTGATAATTTTCAAGAACGATTCACAAGACTCAATAAAGCACTTTACTTACAACTCAGAAACAGCCAAATGGAAGACGTGCATAGGGCAGGGTATGGGGGAAGGAGCACTGAGGTTTCAGAGGCTCTGTGTCCTTTCCAGGTATGCCACCATCCTAGCACCTTAGTATGTTCACTCACCCAGAAATTCTGGGTTTCTTTATGGAGATTTCATTGCACAGGGATGTTTAATGAAACTCCACCAGTCATGGTTGATAAACTCACCCTCCAGCGTCCAGCCCTTCTTCCCTTCCTAGAGGTCTGGTGGTGGTGATGGAACTGAAAGCTCCAACTCTCTCTCTCTCTCTCTTCTTTTTTTTTTTTTTTTTTTTTTTTTTTTAGACAGAGTGTCTCTCTATGGCCCATGCTGGAGCACAGTGCTATGATCTTGGCTCACTACATCCCTCACCTCCCAGGTTCAAGCAATTCTCATGCCTCGGCCTCTTGAGTAACTGGGTCTACAGGCGCATGCCACCAAGGCCAGCTAATTTTTGTATTTTTTGTTAGAGACGGGGTTTTGCCATGTTGGCCAGGCTGGTCTCAAACTCCTGGGCTCCATTGATCTGCCTTCCTTGGCCTCCCAAAGTGCTGGGAATATAGTCATGAGCCACCTTGCCTGGCCAGCTCTAGCTTTCTACTCATGCCTTTCTCCGTGTGCCATGAAGCAGTGACAAAGACCAGATGTTTTCTATTATTCCACAAAGCATGAATAATTTTAGTGTTGAGGTACCATCAGAAATGTACTATAGTAAGTAATATTTATTCATCAAGTTAATTGAAAATAATCTTTAAACCTTGCAAGTCTTTTTGTTGTGGTCTTTCTGCACCTTAACTCAGCTAGGTCTGAGTTCTTCTCTCATAACTAGGAAAAATTATGCACACAGACACCAGAGGGTGAGTGGAATAGAATTTATTACATGAAAGGAAAGCTTTCAGCAAATAGGGGATACCATGGGAGGCAGGAAAGTCCCCTGTGTGGCTGGGTCCGGGGCCTTTCATGGACTCAGAATGGGGAGTGACAGCTGATTGATTTATGAGTATGCAAAAGGTTAAAGCAAGTACACTACTCAAAGGTGGGCACGATAGTGTAGAAAAACCAATTAGGAAAGGGTATATGTAAATTAGATGAATAATGGGGACCAATCAGGGGAAAGCACACCAACTGGGAAGACAAGTTCTCAGTCTGGTCGAAGGATTTAACTTGTAGCTTGGCTTTCAGGCTTTAAACTCTCTTTGGCTTGGGAGTGGGTTTTCACCCAGGACCTGTCCCATCTGCCTAGGCATTTGGCTGCCTCCTGCCACTCTCACTGTGAGTTCCAATTAATGGAATTAAAAGAGCTTCTAAATACCATAGAATGTCAAATTTTCAGTACAAATTGCCAGGCCTGTGCCACCAATTGCTTTTTTACAACATCATTAGTGGCATAACTTTTTAGAAAAAGTCATCTAGGGAAAGGCAACATTAATTTATTCATGAGTGAATTAAGTCAGGGTAAGTACCCTTTTTCTATGGAGGGCTAGATAGTAAATATTTGGGCTTTGTAGGCCATGTGGTCACTCCACACTATTCAGCTATGACACTGTAGCACCAAAGCCTGATGGTGACAGCATGTAAACAATTGGATGGTCATAGCTTCATTCCAGTAAAACTTTATTTATAGAAACAAACTATTGCCCCCTTTGGCCTCTGGCCTTAGTTTGCCTGCTCCTGTATTAAATTGACTAAAAAGACTTTCACTATCAGAATAATTGTAATAAACAATATCAAAGAATAATTTGCTTATAAAAGGTTGGGTTTTTTTGTCTGTTGATTGTTGTATGTAAGCATGAAGACTACATGGCTTTTTTTTTGTACTGAGCTCACAGAAAATTGTTAAATATCATGACAAGATAATAATTTCTTAAATGTTATAGTATTCATGAAAGTGTTATAGTAGCATTCTGAAAACAGAATGTTCTTTCCTAGATCTTTACCCACAATGTACCTTATGTGATAGATAATCAGTGGTTAAAATAAAAATAATTAACAGCACCAAAAAGAAGTTATATTCCTCCTTCCCTGAAAATAATATCATTTCAGTTTTGATTTGTGTTAAGAACTGATGAATTCCTATAAGAAAAGGTACTTCTTTTATTACAGTGAAAGAGTTTGTAGAAGATAGTTCCATAAGAGTTTGATAAATGTGGTTCAAATAGCTTAATTTGTACATTATTATATTAAAGATTTTTTGAGCATTTTCAATATGCAGAAGGAAAGGTCCAGAATCATAGGATGTGTGTAGGCCAATGGCACATTGTTTTACCCTAAAAACCTACTAAGCAGTAGGTTTAAAAAGCTGTGTCTTAAAAGATATTCACTATCATATTACTTGTGCTTTAAAAAAAATAAAAACTTTAAAATTTTAAAGACTATATTTTATTATAGTATTTTATTGTTCAGAAATACATCACTGGAGTAGATGTACCTCTCTCTATTCCTCCTTCCACGTATGGCTTAAAACTCCTAGACATTGTATATGAGACAAACATAAAAGAAAATTCTGAAAAGTGAAAAGAAGAAGGCAGAAGAGCTAGGAACCTCGTGGTCTGAAGAACAGCATAACCATGAGTTGTGTGGGTTTTCTTTTTGCCTCCATTATCTCAGACCTGGGGTTAAAGAAGCTGCCAACCCAGAAGTAACAAACGGCTCAGACAATAAGAACCCCCCAAAAACCCTGCTTTCTCTAACCAAAGGAACCAGAAAGAGGCAGCCTACCAAGTCTGAAAACTTTTAGACAATAACCATTTGACACTACAGAGGAAAAAAAAAAAGCACACACACACACAACCAGACCCCAAGGTTCATCAGCTAAGGTCAACAAAAGAGGTGCAAAATATGTGAAGCCAAAACTAATAGAAGTAAAAGGACAAATAGACAAATCTTCAATTATAATTGGAAATGTCAACACCCCTCTCTTAACAATTGCTACAACTAGAATGAAAATGAGCAAGGATATGGAAAAATTGAACAACTCCACCACCCAACAAGATCTAATGAACATTTTTAAAACACCTTATGCAGCAAAAGCAAAATATACAGAACCTCACTTTGGGAGTCAGAGGTGGGCAGATCACTTGAGGTCAAGAGTTCGAGACCAGCCTGGCCAACGTGGTAAAACCTATCTCTATTAAAAATACAAAAAATTAGCTGGACGTGGTGGTGTGTGCCTGTGGTCCCAGCTACTCAGGAGGCTGAGGCAGGAGAATTGCTTGAACCTAGAAGATAAAGGTTGCAATGAGCCAAGATCTCGCCACTGCACTTCAGCCTGGGCAACAGACAAGATTCCATCTCAAAATGTGTGTGTGTGTGTGTGTGTGTGTGTGTGTGTGTGTAAAAATTACAAATATATATAAATATATGTAATATAGATAATAAAATATATATATATACACATAAACAGTCTCACACAGGCCAACTGATTTTTGACAAAGGTGCAAAAGCAATGCAATGAAGGAATGAGCACTGCTTTTAATAAATGGTACTGAAGTAATGGGCTATCCACAGGCAAAATAATATCAATAATGAACCTCAACCTAAATCTAATACCTCATACAGGAATTAAACAAAAATGGATCATAGGTTTAAATATCAAATGTAAAACAATCAGTCTTGTAGAAAGAAAAACAGGAGAAAATCTTCAGGACCTAGGGCTTGACAGGATGAAAAGACATGCTACAGACCAGTAAAAATATTTGCAAGCTACATATTTTATAATGGACTCAAATAATTCTCAAAAATTCAACAGTAAAATAACCAAGCAATCCAATTAGAATGGGGCAAAAGACTTGGATAGACATTTCATTAAAGAGGATGAATAGCAAATAAGCTTTTGAAAAGATGTTCAACCTTGCTAGCCATAAGGGGAATGCAAATTAAGACTATAATGAAATACCACTACACATAATGTTTTATCTATTAAAACAGCTTAAAAAATGACAAAACAATACTGGCAAGGATGAAGAGAAGATATCTCATACCTTGCTGGTGGGAATGTAAAATAGTACAGCCACTGTGGAAAAAACTTGGCAGTTTCTTTAAAAATCAGACGTACCTTTATCGTACATCCCAGTAATTGCACTTCTGGGCATTTATTGCAGAGAAATTAATACTTATGTCCACACAAAAATCTGTACATGATTGTTTATAGCAACTTTATTTGTCAAACCAAAACATGCTACAATAAATAATGGTTAAACAAACTATGTTATAGCCATATCATGGACTACTACTTATCTAGGAATGAACTATTGATACATGCAGAAACTGGAATGGATTCCAAAAGCATTACACTGAGGGAAAAAAGACTATCTCCAAAACTCATATACTGTATGATTCTATTAGTATAGTCTTCTTGAAATGACTAAATTACAGAAATGAAAACAGATTAGTGATGCCCGGGGTTATTGATAGCAGAGAGAAGGCATGTTTGATATGACCATAAATCACAGTAGTAGCACCAAGGGAAATATTTGGTGATGATGGAATAGTTTTGTACCTTGCTTGCTGTAGTGGCTACATGACCCTGTGCATGTACCAAAACGACATAGAAGTATATGTACATTTAATAGCAATGTCAATTTGCTGGTTTTCATGTTGTGTCATTATTACCTAAGATATAACCAATAGGGGAGACTGGGTGAAGGGTACATGAGCTCTCTCTGTACTCTTTTTACAGCTTTCTGTGAATTTATAATTATTTTTAAATAAAAGTTTAAAAGGAGAGGAAAATATGCAAACATGAAAAGCATTGTTTAAAAAAAAATGCATTCCCTGAAATTTTTTCAAGGTTTTATTGATGCCAGATTTTTTAAATTAATAGCTTCTCACTTTCCAATAGTTGACTGAGTCAATTATTTATATGCAGGAAGGTTACTATTTGTTTATTGTTTCTTTATATTAGTAACAAAGTAAATAATGCTGTAAATTTTATCCTTGCCATGTCTTAAATAACTAATTTACAGTTGCTAATGGGTATCAAACTATCAAGGACACCAACATCATGATTTAATCAAAAAAACTAATTTAATACATTTGTTGCATCCTCATTATTGACCTCAAGAGCAGGCACTTTTGCTGGAGCTGCCAACAAGGAAACAAAATGTGACTAATTTTCTACTTTCCTCTATTTAAAAAAAGAATTAATGTATGTAAATATGTCCCAATTTGATATCTTAACAGCTTCCATTAACACATAGTTTGGAAACTCTATGCCTGAATAACTGGGTCATTGATTATTTCTGGAACAAATTAAGCCCTCCAGTTTAACCTTATTTGGACCTGAAACTTACAATAAAGGAAGTTTCCAGATTACTTTTCATTTTCTTACTTCAAATTATCTCCTTTCATAAATCTTTTTTCTTGAAAATATTTATTTATTGAATGACTAGACTTTGCTATTCTTTAACTACTAATAGCAACACATCCAAATATGGCTCACAGTCTGCCATCTTAATAACAAAGTAAAAATGCCTATAGAAGTATTTTAAAGGAGTTCACTGATATTCTTAATGACATTCTATTTTTGTATGTGAGTGGGGAAAAGTGTTAGAGAGAAAATATCCTCTGGAAAGTATAAATACAGCTTCATAATCCCTTATCTGCACTTGCACTTTTCAGAGTTTTCTGAGGATTTCAGAATTGCAGATAAAGGTCAGTGGGCGGCAAGACTTGACCTGAACAAACCGGGGGTTTTTGTCTAGTCTCCATATAATCTAACAGCATTAATATTCCCACCTTCACTGTTGGAAGATAAATGTTCTCAAGATGCTGCCTCTGGGAATATTTCACAATGTATAGTGTATGTATTTTCTTTACAAAATCTGAAAATTTCTAACTATGAGACAGGTCTGGCCCCAGTGTTTGGGGTAAGAAATTATGGCCGATCCCAGAAAAGTATAGTATAGATGTTCAGGTGCCACTGAGAATAAGGACTATTTATCCAGCAGATAGTCCAGGAGCACAAGACTTATGACAAGAAATTTGGGAGGAGAGTCAAATGAGCACCAAACTGACCTTCATTTTATAAATGAGGAAACTGAGGCACAGAGAGGTTGAACAGCATGTCCCAGGTTCCCCAGCTATAGTTGGTACTAGGTGATCTGCCTTCAGAGATTATACTTTTAAACCACAAAGAATGGTTTGTGAAGACTTCAACCTTTAAGTTTTAAGTGAAGCCAAAAAGACAGCAGTCACAGCAGAGCCAGAGATTGAGTCTCTGAGATGAAAGCATAAGGATTTCATGAAAGTTCATATCTTTATAAGTAAAACTCCAAGCTCTGGGATACTGACTGCCAGTCAAGCTGATGCTCCCCACGTATGAAACTGGAGAATTCTTTCATGGAGAAAAATGAATAGCTCCAAGGAAAAGATCTATGGGGACTGTTTGTCCTGTTCTTTGGAGTTCACCTGTCAAATTCTCGCTTGCACACTGAACTTCCAAGCAGCTACTTCGAGCTTTTTTTTTTTAAATAGGAGAGAATTCAAGGATCACCAGACATTTGAGGAAAACATCAAACATGAATGAGATCAAAATGAACAATCAATAAAAAAGAACCTAGACAGGACAGAGGAAATACAAACAGTAGAGAAAGTATCAAAGAATATATCATTGGTACTTTCAAAGATTAAGAGACTGCATCAGTGGAAGCAATACAGACACTAAAAACAGGGAGGGGGGTGCAATAGAGGATGAGATAAAGCACCCCAAAATTAAAACTAAGATAGCTGAAATGCAAAAGCTCAGTACAACTTTGGAAGATAAAGTCAATGAAATTTTCCAGAAAGAGTGGAAATTTTTAAAAAAAAAAAAAAGAATTAGAGAATCAGTCCAGAAAGTTCAGAAGCTTATTTCAGAATGGGATTCCAGAAAGAGGAACACAGAAAATAATGAAGAAACAATTAACATTGTATGGGAAAGTTTGTTAAAAAATTAACATTGTATGGAAAACAGCTGAGGGACATGAGCCTCCAGACATAAAGAATCATAAGGGCCTGGCAAAATATATTTTTTTTTAAGTCCCGACACATTATGAAATTTTAGAATACCAAGAGTAAAAAGAAAATGCTAAGAGCTTCCAGAAAGAAAGAAAAGGAAAAAAATGGTATCACACAAAGAAAAGTAATTAGAATGTCATGAGATTTCCTTACAGCAGCTCCAAATTCTAGAAGACAATGAGCAATGCCCTCATATTTCTAAGAACTAATGTCTTTCAGTTTAGAATTTCATACTATCAATTGTGAGACTGGAGCATTAGGTCATTTTCAGGCATGCAAAGACTTGAAAAATCTATTTTTTGGTCCATTTTTAAGAAGCAATTCAGGAATGTCCTGCAGCAAACAATGCAGTCCACCAAGAGTTAGCAGGAATTGAGTCCAGAAACTAAATGTGAGGACCAACAAACAGGGCTCAAGGGAAACTGTTCCAGGTTCAGAACAATCAGTAGACTTAGTTGCAGTAAGAAGGAAATTGTTGTGGGAACAGAACGGAACTGATAAGCTCTCTTACCATGTTAGAGTATGCAAAAGCTACTGATAATGTGGGAAAGATTCCTAGGAATTTTTGCAAGGAGGGGAGGTCAATATGTATATGGAAAAGTAAAAACTCATGGAAATTGTTTAAAAATAGTAAGTTGTGTAAGAATCACAAGGTAACCATGGTACATTGCTTGGCTCAGCAGATAGCAAAGTTATGGTAATATAAATACCGAAGACTGATTTAACCAAGGATAAAGCTTGTCTGAGAGGTCTACATTCCCAAATACTATAAAAGGAGCCAATAAATAATATATAAAAACAAAAAAATATAAAAGAATATAATAATAATATTCTTTCATTATTAATAATAATATTATATTGTTATTAATAATAATAGGAGAAATAGGAGAAAGGGCATTAGAAAAAAACTGAAAGCTTTGAAGTGGTTGTTTTTGGTGAATATGCAAACAAGAAAGTGAATATTTTTATTTTTTCATATTTACAAGATCATCACTATAGATAGTAAAAAATCTGACACATAGAAATACAGTTTTACCTCATGGCAATTATTCTGTTATAACTGGTAGTATCCTGTTAATACTTGCTTTTCCATTCAATACAAATTACTATCAATACTACTAGTTTTCAGTACTAGTAAGTATTGAAAATACTAATTAATTGAATTAGTATTCAGTTAATACTAATTCAATTCAATACTAATTGATTCCCAGAGGAATGTAAAGCATTCTACCATAAAGACACCCATGCATGAAAATGTTCATTGCAGCACTGTTCACAATAGCAAAGACATGGAATCAACCTAAATGCCCATCAATGACAGACTGGATAAAGAAAATGTAGTACATATGCATCATGGAATACTATGCAGCCATTACAAAGAGCAAGATCGTGTCTTTTGCAGGCACATAGATGGAACTGGAGCTAATACTAATTAATTGAATGAATATGAATTACTATCAATAGTAATAGTATTACTATTAAGTTAACCATGTGTCATGAACATTTCGCTTCAATTCATGTAGATCTTGTCACTCTTTTTAATCAATATATAAGATTCATTTTCTGATGAATATTTTTCTGTCAATCCTCTTTTTACAGACATCAGGATGTTTCCCCTATTTTGCTATTAGCCGCAACACTGTGACGAACACCCTTGTTATAATATTTATACACATGTGCTACGTTTCCTTAGGGAGCATTGCTAGAGATGATGCTGCTTGGTCAAAATGTATATTTTAATAAAGATTTCCCCATTGCTTTACAAAAGAGAGGAAAAATGTAGACACCTGCAAATTATGTTTCCCACAAACAGTCATAATGTTGACTCTTTTATGCTGTTTGGCTTTTTTTCTATTTATGATTTTGTTGCATGAGTTAAACTTTCTGGGGAACAAAAATTAACATTAATAGAAATAGAAGTTTTATTTACATTCTTCCTGAATTTAATGAGAATACTTAAACAGTTTGTCACAACTGTTCTGTGAGTAGTTTAAAATATAATGTTTGGTTTGGTTTTCTTTTATTAAAAAATACATTCTTGTTCTATGAAGAGTTTTAATCAGGAATGAGTGTTAAGTTTTATTTAATATTCTGACATCTACAAAGCTGTTTTCATTAAACACATACACACTATACCCAATAGATAAATTCTTTGCAGTTTAGATATGCAGCAGAATGGTTTTTTAAATTATTACTTTGGAGAGCATATCTAGAGAATTGTGCTTTGTATCAAAACATGAGTTTTAAGAACCAGAATCTGAATGATGAGTTTGTCACCTGTGCTAGAAGAGGATTTTTATAACTTTTTCTTATCTGTTGAAATACAGACTATTTATTTTACCAATTCAGGGAATTTCTGTTTGTTTTGTTTTAACATTGTCCTTAAGAATATTTGTAAAGAAACACTTGTTCTTTAATCATGGAGCTGTACTAGAAAATCTAAAGAATGCATACAAGCCTTTTTAGTAAATGTACTTGTTTTTCTTTTTAGGGGCACTGCAATTGCAGGCATTGTTTTTGGAATAGTGTTTATCATGGGGGTCGTTGCTGGGATTGCCATATGCATCTGCATGTGCATGAAGAACCACAGGGCAACCCGCGTGGGCATCCTCACGACGACTCGCATCAACACCGTCTCCTCCTATCCTGGTGAGCAAAACTCCAAAGGCTCAGATTTGTTAGTTATTCTCTGCTCCTCACAGAGAGAAGGAAACATTCTATATGGTCACTGACATTATCCAATTTCATCGAGTATTTATAAATACATGTACATTGAGGTTGTAGCTGAATCGAGATTACTTAGATCCAATTAATACAATCCACCTCATTTTTGAAGATATTCATAATTTCAATGTCAGTTTCATTGACTACAATTGCCAGTCAGCCAGAATTAAGTAGAAAATTCACACCCACTGTGTCTACCTGCCAGTGAGTACTGACAAGTAATTATAAAATATAATGTATGTCTCAATAAACTGGCATCTGATCCAACAGATATATATGTCTTGAGGAAAAGTACTGAAGAAAGTTTTCATATATCTTCATTATGTCGAGAGAACAGCTCTAAACACAATATTAAAATCCTGAACAGGCCAGGCACAGTGGATCACGCCTGTAATCCCAGCACTTTGGTAGGCCAAGGTGGGTGGATCACTTGAGGATGAGGGTTTGTGACTAGCCTGGCCAACCTGGAGAAAACCAGTTTCTACTAAAAATACAAAAGAACAAAAAAAATTCAACAAAGAGCAAGGGTGATACATTAATCATTTGACAACTATTTATTGAGAATATGCTAGAAGTTCCACATATAAAAATATATTGAGTACATGTGACTTCATAAACAAAATACTGCATTTTGCATTAGATGATTTCAATAATGCTTTCTAAGTCAATCTGTGCATGTACAATTTGACATATAAAAGGCGGGCAAGTTCTAGATTTAACACACCCTTAGGAAATTAATTTCCCATCTACACACATATCTTTTCTTTCTCTGTCGCTGTAGGAAAAGACAAGGGTACCTTGTACATGCAGCTGTGCTTTGTATTAATTTCCTATTCTGTCCTTCCTCTTTCAACCTTTTTGTATCCTCTATCATCTTCAACTTGAGGGGGCAAATTTCAGATCAATATGGGTATAATTCCTCCTCTTCCTCTTTTGTCAGTTCTTCCTCTTCTATAACATTTTCATACTGGAGTACCTGAAGGCTGAGTCTGTATCTTCTTCCATGCTCTATCTACACTTACCTCTTTGCTTGTATTACGAGTATTACAACCTCAGGGTAGTAAGTACCATGTATGTCTCTAATACCTCCCAAGGTTATGTATCTCCCATCCAAACCCGTTCATTTTATCCCAGAGCCTATTGAACATCTCCACTTGAGGATCTCATAAATATCCCAAACTTGACATGTCTAAACTTGGGTTTCTGATCCAATTTTTGGATTTCCCCCAATATCCTCCTCCACTCACAGCCTTTACCATTTGACTTGATGGCATCTCTAGCCTTCTAGTTGCTCAGGCCAGAAACCATGCACTCTACAAGGAAAACTTCTTGGCTCTACCTTCAAAATATATACAGTATTTTGACTACTTCTGACAGTGAGAAGTAGATACTATTATTCCCCCAGTGGGAGAACACCATCAGCTGTCACTTCCTTTACTCTAGTAACATCCTGGCTGGTCTCCCACCATCTACCCTTGGCCCCCTGAGTTCTATTCTCAACCCAGAAGCCAGAGTGAACCTTTTAAAGTAGATGTCAGATGGTATTACCCCTGTGCTCAAAATCTTCCAGTGGTTCCCCATTTCCCACAGAGGAAGCACTAAAGGATGTGGTTCTTCATTTTATTCAAAGGAAAAGGCAGCTTCTTTACTGAGGCCTTCAAGGTGCTGCAAAATTGGCTGCCCTTTTTATTTCCCAGGCCTCATTTCTTTCTATTCTCTCCCTGGCCACTCTGCCTCCAGTTACATTTTTTTCTTTGCTGTTCCATGAACGCACAGACCACATTCCCACTTTGGGGCTTTGCCTAGAATACTGACTCCCTCACTTCATTCAAGTCTTTGATCAAAGGTCACCTCCTGAATGAAGTCTACCCTGATCACCCTATTTAAGATTGTAACGTGTCCCTTCTGACAGCATCCCAGTTCTCTTTGTGCTACTCTGATATGTGATATCTTCTAAAATATCATATAGTTTAGCTAATCATTATGTTCATTGTTTATTGTTCACCTCTTCTTCCTAGAATATGAACTCTATGAGGCAGAAATCTTGGTCTCTTTTGTTCAACACTCTATTCCAAGCACGTAAGACCAGGCCTGGCATATAACAGGCACTCAGCAGAATGAATGACAAACACAATTCATGAAAAGACCTAATTTAATCATATATCAATACCCTTGGGAATTGACGTTAAGTTTCATCCTGGAATTTACTCACTACAAAAGCAATGTGCAATTTTAAATATTCCCAACTTGCAAGAACGGTGATAGGGTTAGTATAAAGACATTGGACTATAAGGGGAAAAAATAAATGGAATGGCTTTTATTATAATTTACACCTCTCAAATTTTCCCTTGGTCAACCATAACCCAAGAGAAGAACAGAAGAAAGTCAAGCAAAACCATTAATTGTAGAGAAGACATGAAGAATTGTTTTGTAGTTAACATTCTAGATACTCATTAGCTTAATCAAAAAAGTTTAATTGAAAGTAATGTTTAAATATTTTTATAAGATGTTCAATATTTTATTTTGCCCTTCTGTAAGTTCAAACTTTGAATAAAGTTAGGTGATACAAAATGTCACTATAGTAATGTGAGGTCACATGTTTTCTGGGGTTTGAAATTTCATTTATGGGATGGAAATATGTTTTTAAAACTTTATAGTAGTGTCATTTATACTTTCAGATCACAGGGATGTGTTGCATTTTTATTAAATGCACTGTTCTCTGAACTGAAAAATGTAAGAAACATAATGAACCACATGCTGAAAACATTTCCACTGCAAAAAGACTAGGTCTTCAAAAATATAATGTGCATGATTACTTCTCATTTCCTTCTCAAAGTTGCTAATTTAGCTTTTACTTAAAGTTTTAGGAAGCAACACATAATAGTATTGAATACTTGTCAAAATCTTTCATTTATGGAAATACAAAATGTGTTTACCCACACTAATTAATTAGCCCTATGATAACTGAGATAACAACCCAACTTATTGTATAGTCCTATAGCCCAGAAGTCAGATAAATGCAGAGAATATAGTTTAGCAAAGGTGAGAGTGTACAGTGGGGAGGCCCAGAGTGAACATTATTACTCTGCACTAGGTGAAAAAAACGTCATTCACCTGTCATTCCTGACCCTATGTTGGACAGTGATCTTCTAAAAGTTTTTCATTCTTGCCATATTGGGTAGAATGAACAGATGTCCTCTTTAATTACAATTGTTTTTTAAATTGCCCACATGAAGATAAGAATTTTCAAGTGTTACATTCTGCTGCTTTTCAGAACTTCAGTGTAAACAGAGGAAAGTGATCTTATTAACCCTTTTTAAAAAGTAGGTTTGGGATATACACATCTGAAAGAAAATAATATAGTAAAACTATAACAAAAGGCTAGGTAAAGATATAAAAGTCAAATGCTAACAAAAGAAAAGCAAGAGATTTCAGTGCCATCAAGAAAATTGAGATTTGAGGTATATTATTGAGTCCTCCAAAGAAAGAAAGAAAGAAAGAGAGAGAAAGAAGGATGGATGGAAGGAAGGAAGGAAGGCAGGCAGGAAGGAAAGAGAAAAAAAAAAGAGAGAGAAAGGAAGGAAGAAAGGAGGGAGGGAAGGAAGGAAGGAAGGAAAGAAGGAAGGAAGGAAGGAAAGGAAGGCAAACAATTGGAGAGGGGAATGGGGCTCTTCCTAACAGAAGAATGTCAAAGAATAAATATAGAAGGGAGTTATAGAATTGAAAAAAATTATCATTTTAAATCCATCATAAAGGAAGAGTTAGTCAAAAACCATCAACAGATGCTAAATCTACAGAAGAATGTGCTAAAAATGATATTTGCAGGTCTTAAAGGGTCCACCAGATTTCTTGTCAGTCATCAGGGGAAAAATCATAACTTTCTGGCTACTAAAGGACAGATCAAGATCATGCACCTATGAGTGTGTTACTCTGATGACAACACCAATTTCACGTATGTAGATTCTACCTGAAAGATCACAGCCCGAATCTCAGCATGAGAAAATAGCTGACAAACCCAAGCTGAGGAACATTCAATAAAACAACTGGCCTGTAGTCTTTCAAGTGTCTTGGAGATACTTCATTAAGCAATAAATACCTCATTTGCATCCCTGAATTCACAAATGACGGAAATCTTATTAGTATGTGTACTGACATGAGAAGATTTTTGATTACTCATCAAACCATTTTAGAGATCACAAACTCAGTTCATACTAAAGAAAACTGTTTGTACTGAATATTAAAAACAGCCTTCATCTGATGTGTAACTTCCTCACACATCAAAAATTCATACTTGAAAGATTCTCTACAATAATATTGTGACTATGAAAATGCCTTCCCCTTGAAGACACTGGAAGAAAACAAAATGAATACACTTAATGCAGTCAAGTCTTAGCCCAGGTAAACGTGCAAATGTTTTTAGTACAAATCAGAGAATTCAAACATGAAATGAGAAAATCTTCTTTGATGCCATATTAACTATAGTTACAGAATTAATGCTGCAGACAAAATGTACAAGAATGTTATATGATTAAGTAGAGCTAGCAAGTACAAAATTTGGAGGAATTTTGCTATAAAATGGGTAGAGAAAACTGAGACATGAAGTCAAGGGGTTTCTTTTTTTTTTTCTTATTAAGGAATCTAGATGGTGGTGCCTTGTATTTTGCTATTATACTGATGGTAAAAATAAAGGGGGAAACTGATAAATACGGAAATAGAAGGGATTATTGAAAATCAGTGTCCTTAAGTCTAAGGAAGAAAGGAATTCAGTATACAAGTAGAGGGGCTACCTTTGATGGGATCAGAGACAATTCATTATGTATAACACAATCAGAGACAATTTATAATGTACAGGCATATGTAAGTAAGGCAGTAAGTACATAAACACAGTTTCAATGAGTTGTAGACTTGGTGGTCTGAGTATAAGAATGTTCCCTTTTGCTCATGCCAATTTTCTCAGTGAAATAAGAAGCAAGTCTTCTGCTGAGAGTGAAGAAAACTGAGCAGGTATTTGAAGAAGAAAAAAGAAAGCATTAAACGGTAATCTCAGAAAATGAAGAGTATGAAATGCCTAAAGAAATATATAGTTTCCAAGCAAGGTCAAAGGCCACCACACTTATGAAAATGGTCATTTACTTAAAATGAAATCATTCAGCATGATTGTACATTCTTATCTAGCCACATTAAGCTCTAATTATTGATCCAGGACAACCAAAGTGTTGGGTTTAACAAGGGTTGGGATTCTGCCAGGCAATGGAGAAAGAGATTAGAACATTGACAATAGGTGCAAAAGAGTAATTTTAGTGATGACCCATAAATCAAATCTGAATAAAGAAGGACACCATGACAGGAAAGAGGTGACATCAGTTTGAATTCTTTTAAAATTGCCATTAGTAAATTGGAAATCCAGGTAAGAACCAAGATGCAGTAGAATGAGTGTTCTAGAAAGATACTAAAAGGTGGTGGTCAGATTTGTAAATTAAGATTTTCAAAATAGTACTGGTATTGTCAACAACAAGGGTGAAGAGTCTTTTGAGGAAAAATAGTGAAGGGACTTGAGAGGCAAGGTTAGGTGGACGTTGAAATCACAAGAATGATAAGAGAAGTTGTGGAGGAAAGAGAGACCATGGACCAGATGTTAACTCTTCAGTGAATGAAGGTTTGGGGAAGGGCAGACCACAGATATTGATAACAAGGATGGGGTGGGTGCGGTGGCTCATACCTGTAATCCCAGCACTTTGAGAGGCCAAGTGGGTGGGTCATGAGGTCAGGAGTTCGAGACCAGCCTGGCCAACTTGATGAAAACCCATCTCTACTAAAGATACAAAGAATTCGCTGGGTGTGGTGATGGATGCCTGGAATACCAGCTACTTGGGCGGCTGAGGCAGGAGAATCACTTGAATCCAGGAGGCGAAGGTTGCCGTGAGCCGAGATTGCGCCATTGCACTCCAGCCTGGGTGACAGGGTGAGACTCTGTCTCAGAAAAAAAAGAAAGGAAAGAAGTAGTATAAAATCACCCCAGCTACTATGGAGGCTAAGGCAGGAAGACCTCAAATTCAATCCTGGCCAGGGCAAAATAGCAAGTCACCTACTCCATCAAAAAAAAAAGGTAGGGGGAGGCAGGCATGGCATATGCTTCTTTTTTCATGGCATATGTGCTACCAAAGGTTTTAAAGAGGAAGAATAGCTAATAGTCTGAAAAGTGACTATGAAGATTACGAACAACCTGAGCACCTCCTGGCCCTATAGGTGGGCGGCTGTGGAAGGAGAAGAATAGCTCTGCTTTGGTAGTGCTGCTGAGGAAGCCATCCTCTCCTGGAAAATCAGATTTTAATTAGAGTAAAAAGGTGATGTGAATGTTCCCTTCCACTGCCTGAGGTAACCGTCTCGTACATTCTTCCTTCATCTCAAAACTCAGAAATCCCTTCAGCCTTCTCACTCTCAGCAGATGATTCCTCAACAGATCTCATTTCTCAAGAAAACATGATCAGAAGAGAACTTAATTCTGCAAGCAGGAATCACACGGTAGGAGCAAGGAGAGAGGATGAGGTGACAGATTGTGTTCCACTGAGCACAGTGAAAGGGGTGGGGAAAGTTTGGAAAATTAGTAAGAATCGATGTGCAAAGCCTTCCAGCATTAAGGTCTACAATAAAGAAGCCTGTCCTTCTCTTGGTGACAGAGGGATATAAGGCTTGATGGAACTTGTCCTGTTGCTATCTGAGAGAAACGGGAACAATAGGTTTTAGTCTATCATGTATTAGGCCACTGTAGAGGATAAATGGGCAGTATTGAGTTTATGTGGCTGGGGATGAGGGTAATGGAGGTCTTGCAGGAGCTGTGTGAGTCTTTATTGAAACCCTCTCTTCTGGGTGGGGTTCAGGCAAATTGTGAATAGTGGGGTTTGGGGGAGAGTAGACAAGAAGGTTTGCAATAAGAAATTGTTATTAAATATGAGGCATGAGATTCATCAGTTCTACCAGGTATTAAAACTACTTAAAATCAGTAATAATAAAATTGAGGTCTGGTACAAAAAGATATACCTTAGTCATTGGAACAGAATGGGTAGATTAGAATTTTATATAAAATAAAGAAGACATAGTGAAAGGATATAAAATGTGAAGATTATTTAATAAGCCACATTTAGACAATTTGGCTTAACCAAAATTTAAAATTTATAAAACATAAACTTTGATGCAAAAATATACCAAATAAAATAACAGATGCAGAGAAACATTAAATATATAAATTTGAATGAGTAAACTCAGAAATAGGTTAGTTATGTATCAACTATCTGAAAAAGAAGACTAATTTTTAAACTGAGAAACAGCACAGAAGAGATTTTTAAATGAATAATTGTATATTTTGTTATGCATAGGTTTTAAGCTTCAGTATGTCAGTAAGGTAAAAATTATATAATACACCATTTTGACAAAGAGGTTTTCTTAAAAGATGTATAATTTTGTGTACTTTTTATATCTTATATCTTCACTGAAATTAAGATCCTCATTTAGAAACTATCACCAGTCCAGAACAACAAAAAATTCACTCAATATGAATAACAGCAGACAAGATGTAAAACAGTGTCACACCCAGCTGTTATCAAAGCAATGATCAAGTAAAATAAAGATCTACATTTTTCACTTAATTTACTAAAATGTTAAATGATAACGTACTTGTAGACCCTTACAAGATGAAACAGTTCTTTTTGAAAGTAGTTTTATAATGTGTTCTAAGCAATAAAATGTATGTGTTATTTCAGCCAGCTAATTAATTCCTGGAATTTTATTCTAAAAATATAATCAAAATAATTAAAAGGTCTATGTGTATATAAAGTTTATGTGATTATAAAAATATAATCAAAATAATTAAAAATTCTTATAAAAAAGATATTCATCACTACATTAATTATAATAAAAAATTAACCTCAAAATAGCTAATGGTGGATGGAATAATTGTTAAATTGGGGTGACAAAATTATGGATGATTTTCTTCTGTTTCCAAATTTTCTGAAATAATTGTGGAGAGTTTGGGAAAGACCTTGCATCTTCCCACCACATTAGCTTTAGAAATATTGGCCTGAGCAGACAGAAAACACTACATTTCTTCTCCGAATTTCATGGCATTGCTAAATGTTTTAATATTGCAGACAGCTATATCAGACATTGAAGATAAATGGCCTATTTACCCTACTTAAATGGGAGATTCGAATATTGATTATGAAAGGATTTCAAAGGCACCATGTCTCCAGCTGCATCCATGCAACTTTTAAGTGTGATTTGATCTATAAAAAAAGAACAGAATCTCTTATGATTACTCAGGAATTCTAAAATTGATATTGAAAAGTTTACTTCCAGTGAAACTTTATTATGTGCAAGAAAGAAAGATAATACAGCCCACAATTGTACAAATATTATTTCAAATGTCTTCCAGAGGCTGATATTATTTATAAAAGACATACTATTTCATCTCTTGATGGGTAGTCCTCAAACTATCACTCTTTAACATTACATTAGAACTTTATTGAAGTTCAAAGGTTATATGAATAAAAGACCACTGTCATTTTCATGTTCAACATGCAGCTGCATAAACCATAGGGATTCTTGCTGAAATGTCCTCCAGCAGTTTTTATGCAGATGGCAGAATATAAACACTTTATTACAGACACATAAACACACGCCATGGCTTCATGACAGAGAATGATGTAGAGTCAGTCTGCAGAATCAGTTGGTGTGTGCTCCTCAAGTAGGAGGCAGGGAAAAGCTTTGGCAGAAAAACAACATGGAACCACATGCTTATAAGAAATAGTTCAATGGGTTTCTTGCTGCAACTTCCTATTTTCCATGGAGGCTGCAGTGATTCATTCTTGGCTTGGATGAAGTTTATTATAAATCTCTTTGTCTCAGTGCTCCTAGATATAATGAAGTTGAGGAGTGGGTGTAATGCAGATGGAATGTGTGTTTATACTCCACAGGAGTTACTCTATTTTGTTGCAGGAAACAGAGCCTGGAGTAGCGCAGCTTCCAAGGGTCAGAGGGAACACCGAGGAAACTGTGTGCATCCTCCTTGATTTATTTACAGAGTTATGTTCTCGGCTGAATGCCCTTAGCCTGCCCAGCCCACTAGACTTGCAAAGCTTTTGCTCCACAAAGGAGTTCTCAGGGGACATCCCATTCTGTTCTGTGGCTCTGTCTTCCTCTGTTCTTCAGTGGCTCAATTCTGCTTCCTCACATCCTCCAAGTACAGGGCAATCACAAAATGGTTCAAATCATCAAGCTCCTGGTGAAGATAGGCAAACTACAAGGATCCAGAAGAAAATTGCCTTAGTCTGTTCTCACACTGCTATAAAGACATATCTGAGTCTGGGTAACTCATGGAGAAAAGAGGTTTAACTGACTCACACTACCACTGACTGTACAGGAAGCATGGCTGGGGAGGCCTCAGGAAACTTACAATCATGGCAGAAGGTGAAGGGAAAGTAAGCACATCTTCACATGGCCAGCAGAAGAGAGAAAAAATGGGGAAATGCTGCACACTTTGAAACAACCATATCTCTTAAAAACTCGCTCACTATCATGAGAACAGCAAAGGTGAAATCTACCTCCATAATCCAGTCACCTCCCACCAAGTCCCTCCTCCAACACTGGGAATTACAGTTTGACATGACATTTGGGTGAGGACACAGAGCCAAACCATATCAAAAACATAGTTTTTATCTGCATGTCAGTGGAAGCCCTATGTTTGTATATGTCTGTTAGGAAACTGTCCAATTCTTATTGGAAAAAGTACAAATTAAGGTTGCTACAAATTACAAAAACTGCAATTACTTTTGCATCAACCTAATAGAAGACATTTAGAAAAGTTTGTTGAAATGTTGCTTGTTCTTTTCTGCCATTCTAATATTAAAAGCTTGCCCAATTATTTGCATTATTATGACACTAGTCTTGTGATGTAGGTTACATTCACAGTAGGCAATTAAGGCATGTCAGTTTCCAAGCAGAATCAGGATCCTGATGATGATTCAACTACTGGCAAATCATCAGATTGGTTGCTGAGGTGGTTGCTCAGATGTTGCAAAATGATTCATTTCTTGGAAACATGGATAAATTTCAGCTCCAGGAGTACTTCTCTTTCAACACTAGAGATAGGGAAGATACCACTACAAAATAGACATTTATGCATAGTCATCATAAAGTGTATTAAGAAGTAGAACAGAGGATACTAGAGGCTGAGAAGGGTAGGGAAAAGGGATGGATAGGGAGAAATTTGTTAAAGAATATAAAATTACAACTAGATAGGAGAAATAAATTCCAGTGTTCTATATCACTGCAGGATGATTATAGTCAACAATAATATATAGTTTCAAATGGGTAGAAGGATGATACTAAATGTTCCCAGCATAAAGAAATGATAAATGTTTGAGACGATGGGTATAACAGTTACCCTGATCTGATTATTACATATTATATGTGTCAAAATATCACTATGTACCCCATGAATAGGTACAATTATTATTTGTCAATTAAAAAATAAAATAAATTTAAAATTTAAAAGCTTTTTTGAAACAGTGACATATGGTACAGTAAAAAATTAAGAAACATTTTTCAAATAAGATTCAGAAAAGTAAATTCTTCATCTTCATTCCCTAACTTATTTGTCCTCCTTTTTTTGTCTTCTTCATATTTCTATAATGGTTCCACCACCCTGCAATTATAGGAGTCCTATACTGGGTACTCAATACCTCAGTCCCTTCTTTCACTTTCTCCCCTCTTTCTCCACACACCCAGTCATCACTTTCTCCCCTCTTTCTCCACACACCCAGTCATCACCTAAAGACCTGGCTGCTAAGGGACTGTTAAGATGTCTTTCCCTTCACTTTCATGAGTCCCTTATAATCCCTCACGTATGCCATTACATTGTTGTACCTTTTCTTTGATCTACCTCTTCCTCTGTCGACTGCTGAGAGTGGTTTTCCCAAAGCATATTCACTACCATGTTCAAAGAATCCCTGATAACTCCGTGTTACATGCTCTACATCGCATTCAGAGCCCACCGTGGTGATACACCCAGATTCCTCCCTGTCTTTTCCCATTCTTCCTTTTATGTACATATTGCTCGAAGTGAAGGGCTCTCCGGCTTCAATGCTTTTGCTCAACCTGAATTGTCCCTCTGCTTCTCTCTCTGCCCCTTCAGCGTCATATTTCCAAGAAACTTTCTCTAAACAACCAATTCTAAACACTTTAATCCATGATACCACGTTTTAGAGCATTTACCCTTTCATACCTATGTGGTCTCAACCTAATAAAACTAAGTTTTTGGCAGCCACAGTTTATGTCCCCTCCCAAAGTATCTAGCCTAGTGACTTCAACACAGTAGAAATGCAAATATTTGCTAACTGCCTGATGTTCTCTACCCCTTCTTTTTCAGTACCACCGCCCTACAGTTACGACCACGAGATGGAATACTGTGCAGACTTGCCTCCTCCATATTCTCCCACCCCACAGGGTTCAGCACAGCGTTCTCCACCTCCTCCTTATCCTGGAAACCCAAGGAAATAATCTATCTCCCAGAAGAGAAAATGTGCCAATCCGTGATCTTGCCTGGAATAAAATACCTCTACTCAGAAACAAGCAGGAAAGAATTACTCCAAGGAATATTTTTGGGGGTCAGATAATATGTCAGGTAGAATATCCCTGCAAGGAGATAGAGGGTTCACACCCTGCTCAAGCCTGACCCCATCTGGAGTATTAATGTTTGGTTCCATGGAACCACATTTTAAGAGATCTTCTGATCCACCTAAGCACATTCAGAGAACAGTAATGTGATATCTGATAATCATGTTGTTTAAGGGCTAGGTGAAGGAAGCTTCAGTGTAGATCCTAGAAAAAAGAAGATCTGAGTAGGATGGAAGAATCGTTTGGCCTACACAAGAAAGCAACTTTATTATATGTAGCTTTGAAAGTCAGAATTGGAATTGTTCATTCTTTCATTCATCAATAAATGTATTTTGAGTGCCTAAGAGCCAATTATGTGCCTAGCACTGTTTGAGGTCCCAATGGAAGTTACAGGAAGGGTACTCTGGTTTTTGTATAAGAAAGAGCCAAAGCTCCCTGTAGAGACCTGCTCTATAAGGGACAATGAAATCAAATAGCAGATGGGTCCACTGGGCCTCAGAAGTTCTCCTCATATTTTAGGTGGGTGTGAAGTGAATTTCTATTGTGTCTATGAATGAATACAACAGAAAGAGTTGAATTTTATTTATATAATTATGGAGTTAAAACAAGACCAAAAACAACTCAATAGTTGCTTGAAGCCAAGACTCTTCAACACCAGCTACTGCCACCTAAAAATCATCTGGTTTTATAGCGGATCCGAATAAAGGTTATTCCAACCACTGGGAGAAAAAAACTGTAGCAAGTTCCATAGGCAACAGATACTTCACTTCCGGTAAAAGATGAGGAACCAAATATTTCCACAAGATTTTAGGTCAGGGAGCAAAAATCTCAGACCTAGACCATGAAGATACACATCAGGCTTGCAAAAAGAAGTAAGAGAGAAATGAATTTCAGATTTTCTTCTGTGGAATTCTTAAACACTATTATTTTTCTCTCCTTTATAAAATTTTGGTAATCTATTCTCTTTTAAAAGTTAATGACAAAATTAAGATACTGACATCAAATTGTTGCATTTTAACAAAATGCAAATTTTATGAAGTGCCTACCTTTAGATGTATAAACATTTAATAAGCAATTCTAATGTGCCATATTTTGCTACAAGTGACCTTAACATTTATATTTTTATATGAGTTGTTTCATGTATTTATAAAAATTGCATATTGAACACTGGAAATAGATGATTGGATTTTTATGTCATTTTACAATTGAATCTAAAATGTTTAATCCAGTATCATCATCAAAATTCAGTGAAATCCCAAAACAGTGCCAAGAATTTTGCTGAATGAAACAATCAAAGGAAGCGTCTTCAGGTTTAAATTATAGTACCTGTACTTGCAGATAAGAAACTACATCATTATTATAAGTAGCATATTTTACTTTCAAATACCTATATTATAAAGATATTGATCTGACTGAAATAGAGTCTACCTGCCAGTAAGGTCTAAAGGCTGAATTTGTTTTGAATGACTTCCTTGATTTTTAAGCACTGATGATTTTCTTATAAATGAGGATGCAAAGCATTCAAAAATTTCAGCCTGTTCTAGTGAGGGGCTTCCTGACTTACATAAAGATTTCAGCACAATTTTAATAGTACCTATGGTTTAATTTATTTTTCTTCTGCATGTAATCAGATCCAATTATACTGCAGCTATGACTCTCTAAGTGTCAGGGTCTCTGTGATGATTCTGAGAAGGTTGAGCACAAATATACCATATATTCTTTAAGAAAAATCTAAAGGAAAGACCAGCAGAAATAGAGTTTTATCATCTTTACTATCAATAAACATTCATTGCATATCTCCTATGTTCTGCAAATTTTTCCCAAATAGAAGCCATTTCGGTCCATGCCATCTATCCTCTTTGAGTTGTTCATGGCCTCCCTTAAGGCATTTTACAAACCCATAAGCCTACAGTAGATGAGTATTTTTACTATTTGTATTAACTGTCATAGTAGCATAACTGTACACATTACCAGTGTAGACTTTTGGAGTTCACTGATTGTTTTCATAGATGATGCTTCTTGGGAAAAAATAGTATAGGATGTGAAAGCTTTGAATTATGGTTATTTAAAAACTAACATTTGCTGTGGCCAAAGTGTTTATAATAAGCAATAAAATGAAAGAAACTATTGTAACACAGATTCTATTTTCATTGTCTTGTGTCCATTTTTTCAATCTCTGTTTCTGCAGACTTTGCCTCATTCTTCTGTACAGGAAACATAGGGCTGGAGCCAGGCAGACTTTATTTTGAATCCTGTTTCCTGCCTGTGTGATCTGAAGCAGGCCACTTCATCTCTGAGATTCAACTTTCTCTGCTCTGGAAAATGTAAATAATATTATCAGTCTCATCGCGTTCTACAAAAATTGGATGAATATATGCAAAATTCTAAGTATAGTGCCTGGTACGTAGAAAATGTCCAATAAATATTAGCCAAAAATAAATTAACAAAAGAACAATATAATGAGAACAACCTCTAGAACTGTGTGATCCAACACAGTAGTCATCAGCTGCATATGGTCATTTAAGTTTAAATTAATTGAAATGAAATTAAATGAAAACTTTACTTCATCTTTCTCACTAACCCTATTGCAAATGCTGCATAGCCTCATGTGGCTAGGAGCTACCTACATTATTGGGCAGTACTGCTCGAGAGAAATCTATGCAAAAACACAGTGAGATAGCAGGAAGGCACTGAAAAAGAAACTACTCCAATCACCCCCTCCAGGAGAAACTATGGACTCTGTCAGCTAATTTTGATGTCTTTCACTTATATGCGTTGAGAGGCCATTCCCATGAAGCAAGGCTGTAACTTGCTTGAGAACCCATGAGCAATGAGAGACTTATCTGGCCCTCTCCAGAGCCATAGGCAGGAAAGCTGTTGCAAGAGCTGAAGGGCTGATGATAGGAGAGAGACCTTAGACCTGATGTTAGAGCTCCTGAGACAGAGCCACAGCCCGTTCTTAAGTCTAATCAATTCTGTAGTTGCCTACCCAGCTCCAGAAGCCACTACAGAAGAACCTGGGGCTACCTACATCTTCCTAGGTACAGGGCTGTAGGGGTACCTTTCTGTTTTTTCATAATCTTGTTCCCACCACCAAATGAAGGCAGCACTCATCATATATCCACTCTACTTCCAACTTATCCTTGTTTAACCAAACTCATTTTGCCAACTTTTGGTTGTAGGTAAGGTAGGGCCTGGCACACATCAGACTATATATTAAGCTCATCAAATAGTGAACTCTGGGTACTATTGTTTTATTTTTTTCACTTCATTTAAACAACCTAACCCCAGAATGCCAAAGTCACATGGTCACCTTGTTAATCACCACAGAAGCATCTAAGGACTACCATATTCTCAGTCAAACCCTATGTGAAATGCATAGTTTTTGTTCTCTGTTTTGGGGCCCAAGCTGCATGGGATATGGCTGAACTTTGGCAAGTGCAAAATTCTTCTGGTGCAACTGTACTGTGTAGTATGGTTAAGGTTAAACAATGTCAGGACCTCTAGTAACAGAAAGTGACATGATTAACTATAAAACAACCCACAGGCTGGGCACAGTGGCTCACGCCTGTAATCCCAGCACTTTGGGAGGCCAAGGCAGGCAGATCATGAGGTCAGGAGATCGAGACCATCCTGGCCAACATGGTGAAACCTCGACTCTACTAAAAATACAAAACAATTAGCTGGGTGTGTTAGCACATGCCTGTAATCCCAGCTAGTCAGGAGGCTGAGACAGGAGAATCGCTTGAACTCGGGAGGTGGAGATTGCAGTGAGCCGAGATCGCACCACTGCACTCTGGCCTGGGTGACCCAGAGCAACACTCCATGTCAGAAAAAAGCAAAACAAAACCCACAGATGATTCTGATTTCCAGCCTATTCAACCCCACTCAAGCCTCTAACACCCGTCTAATGCAGAGGAAAGAATCAAAGCTTCAGAGTAATAGAGACTTTGTTTTCTCTCTCATCTCTGTCATCTAACTATATGTTCTGAGCCAAATAACGAAATTTCCATAACTTCAGTTTCATCTAAAATATATGAATAACACCATCCTTGCCAGGTGGTTGCAATGAATTTAAACAGTATATGTAGAACATCTGTCACCAAGATCCTACCTGGGTTGGTGACTTGACAGACACAAACGTATATAAATATTCTCTTTCCTTTATGCCCCACTCCCAAGCCTTATCACTTCTATAAACAGGTGCATGCATTATCCTTTGCTGTGGAACAAATTAACTCAAAACTTAATGGCTTGAAACATTGATTATCTCCGTTTCTATGGATCAGGAATCTCAGGGTGGCTTAGCTGGGTTTTGTGGCTCAGGGACTGTTATGAGCTGCCGTCATCTCAATGTACAACTAAGGAAGTATCTGCTTCCAAGCTCACTCCCATGCATGGTCGTTGACGGGATTCAGTCCCTTGAAGGCTTTTGGGCTAGGGACTTCATTTTCTTACTAGCTATTGTATTGGCCAGAAGCCACCCTCAATTCCTTGGCATATGGGGCTCTCCATAGGGCAACTTTAAATGTGTCAGCTTGCTTCCCCAGAGCAAGCAATCAAGCAAGAAGAGCCATGGAGTGGAAGACAGTGCTAGCGAGACAGAAGTCACAGACTTTTGAAATCTAATATTGGAAGTGATATTCCATCACTTTTGCCATAATCTGTTCTTTAGAATTAGGATGCTAAGTTCATCTCACATAAAAGATGAGGGAATTACACAAGAACACAGAAACCAAGAGGCAGAGAGCTTTGAGGGCCATCTGAGTAGTCGGTATACCATAGCAAAGATATTTTATCTTATTCCCCTTAAGTCGATTATTTAGAGTTTAGGCAATGTAGAAAATAATACCTTCCCTCTAATGAGAATGTACCAACTCAACAGCTGAAAGAATCCCAGGCCATGCTTGGCTATGTTCAATTGCTTTTACTGAACCAAGAGCAGAATGGAGCTGGAAACGTTCAAGGGCCACATTAACTAGACAAGTGCTACATTACTAAGAAATATTGAAAAGATACACACAAGGCTTGTGTTTCTCATGAACTTCGTTTATGAGCTGTACTAAAACCCATCGTATTAGGCAGGGAAAGAAGTACAGCACATACAACATACCTTTATGGACAAGTCTTAATAATAGTCTCAGTTCTAACCTTTGTTTCAACTCTGTTCCAAGATATTTAATCTTCATCAAGAAAATAATTCAAGACAATTTTCCAGATGAATGTTCAGTGGATCAAGTTGCTATCTAACCTAATCCTGAATGCCTTCACTAAAAATAAACATCCAATCCAAAGAAATATTTGGAACTGTGGGAACATGTGTTACGAATATTTGCCTTCTCTGGATGCATGAAAATCTGTTTTTTAAAAATTTAGATTTTGATTTCTACTTCTGCCCTGTTCTCCTTTTTTTTTTAGACAGAGTTTCACTCTTGTTGCCCAGGCTAGAGTGCGATCGTACAATCTCGGCTCACTGCAACCTCCGCCTCCCGGGTTCTCCCACCCCCGCATCCTGAATAGCTGAGATTACAGGCACAAGCCACCACACCAGGCTAATTTTTGGATTTTTAGTAGAGACAGGTTTTCACTATCTTGGCCAGACTGGTCTCAAACTCCTGACCCTCAAGTGATCCAACTGCCTCAGCCTCCCAAAGTGCCGGGATTACAGGTGTGAGCCACCACGCCCGGCCTCTGTTCTCCTTTTTCTAACTTAGTCATGAATAGCTTTTGAGTGTGCACCACCTGCCATTTCTTTTTTTTATTGTTGTTTTTTTCTTTGGAGACAGGGTTTCATTCTGTCACCCAGGCTGGAGTGCAGGGGAATGATCATGGCTCACTGCAGCCTCAACTCCTGGCCTCAAATGATCCTCCCACCTCAGTCTCCCGAGTAGCTGGGAATCCAGGTACACACCACAAAATCTAGCTAATTTTTTAATTTTTTTTTTTTTTTGTAAAGACAGTTTCTTGCTATGTTGCTCAGGCTGATCTCGAACTCCTGGCTTCAAGCAATCCTCCTGCCTCGGCCTCCCAAAGTGCTGAAATTACAGGTGTAAACCACCACACCTGGCCCATACCTGCCATTTCTAAGTGTGAGGAAAAAGCAAGAGAATGATTTTCTGAATCTTGTTTGGTCATGGCTGACAAATGAATAAGATATCTTGCATTGTTTTCATGGCCTGCAAGATGAATAATTTTTTCTGACTAAAATTCAAAGATATCCAAGAGATCTGATTCCCCAGTTTTGTACCTTATCAGTGAATGTCTTGATTATCACACGTGTATCATCTTCCCTATTGACTAGAAAGCCATCCAAAAGGGTAAAGCATCCAGAGTTCAACTCCTGCTTTACCTGGGAAAATGCATTTGGAGGTAAAATGCATCCCTTGCCATCACCTGAACACTCAGTGCTAATTCCCTTACCTCCTTGCCTGAGAATAGATAAACCCTCACTTATGCTGCAGAAACCCTCCTCGTCTTTCCAGATCTAGGAAAAGAGCTAATATCCAGAGAAGAGGACCCTGGTAATTTTTCCAATCAGAATTAATTGTTTCCCACCTTCACCCATTTTGGTACCTAATCCAATACCCCTCTTGTAGCCTTGTAATAGATTTGTGTAAATGGCTATCTCCTCCGTAAGATTCTAGGCTCTTTGAGAGTCCAGACAGTTCCTTGGATATTTGTAGTCCTCAGGGAGTACCTACGTGATATTTGAGACATGATAAAAATGATCAAATAGGCTGGGAGTGGTGGCTCACGCCTGTAATCCCAGCACTTTGAGAGGCTGATGAGGGTGACTTACCTGAAGTTGGGAGTTCGAGACCAACATGGAGAAACCCTGTCTTTACTAAAAATGAAAAATTAGCTGGGTGTGGTGGTACATGCCTGTAATCCCAGCTACTCAAGAGACTGAAGGAGAAGAATCACTTGAATCCAGGACGCAGAGTTTGCAGTGAGCCAAGATTGCACCACTGTACTCCAGCCTGGGCAACAAGAGTGAAACTCCGTCTCAAAAAAAAAAAAAATAAGATTTAATATATTATATTAAGTAAACAACTAATATTTGACATGAAGGAATATTAAAACAACTAAGAATTAGAGGAAGTGAGTTTCCAGTGAGTAACATATTCTAAGTGTATTCATAATCTAAAGTATGGGTCAGACAACTGAAGAAAGGCTGTAGTCTCATAGTTTTGAATTGATGATAGTCAAGCTAGACAGAGTTAGATCATGCCTTTAAGCACAATATTAACACATGCCCTTTCATGAGAAGGAATGTGCTCACCTTGCATAACTCACTTAGTGGGAACAGGACAACATGCCAGTTTGGGAGAGGCGCTTTTATAATTCTTAAAATTAAACTTCTCATTTCTTACATAAAAAGAATACCAGTCATATATCAGAAAATAATTGCTTCATGAATTATATTTCCATAGAATAACTCAAATGTAATTTAGACTTCAGGAGGAATGTCCAAAGAATACACTAAAGGTATTTTACTAAAATAAGATGCTATAGTTTTCACATTACCATTTCTCCAGGGTGTGTTGAGAAACTACTGAATATTCTGAAAAGAAACAAAACCACTAAAATTGGCTGAAAATGAGTTATAAAATTGCAATCATCTTTTGTGCTATTATTATGTAATATGTATGGAGAGAAATAGTGCACTTATCCATGTTCTGAAGAGCAGTAATACCACTGTAAAAACATTGATTCTCAATGGAATCATCCCTAGAAATGTGTTACCTTAAATAATAATGACAATAAGTGTGTGTCTGTGTGTGCACAAGCACTATTCTAAGCAATTTACATGTGATTTACATTTAATCCTCTCAAACCCATTGCATAGATATTATTATTATCCCCATTTTGCAGTTTTAGATACTGTAAATATGTCAACTCGTAATCTTTGGGCAAATTCTAGTGATAGCCATTGTGCTTTTATTATATTAAAACAATTATATTCCCCTCTGAAAACCAGGACATTTTCAAATTAAGCCATGGTTAACTGTCCCATCACAACATCCATCAACTTCCCAGCAGAGTGCTTCCTCTAGCATGTCTCTAATTGACATGTAAAGATGATAAACAAAAAAAAAATCTTGGGAATTGGGTCACTGCCATGGATCTCGAAGGAGTTGGAGGTGTAGCTGGGTTGTTGAGTAGAACTGGGAACGGCTGCTAGAGAGGTGGTACCGGAATAAAATTAGGCATAATTCAAAGCAGGGTGTTGTGGTTTCCTGGGGATTTTTTTTTTTTTTCAGTTTAAAATGTCTCCCTGTGCCTGGAGAATGCTGGCAACATTCTAACTAGCCCTTCTTAGCATGTCCACCAGAAGTACACCCAGAAATAAAACTTCCCAGCACAAGATGAGGTCTCAAAAATTTATTTTCATTTTTAAAAGTCCTTAGGTCTTCCCTTTGAAATTTTCTACTAGCCTGTTTACAGTTTCCCAGACTGGAGAATCGGGTTCTTTGTATGGTTCTGTCTGCGATTCTGGATGTTATGATCTATATGATACTACACAAAGGTTCACTGCTGATTTCATTCATTTTATGGAGAGTGGATGGGGACAAGAAGGGTTGTGTCAGATAAAAGTAAGAGCTGATAAGGCCTTGGTTTTTACAACTGTTCTTATGGAATATTTTATTAGTTTTCTGCCAGAACTGAGATGTCCCATAGCACATGAGGCCTTCCACCTCCTAAAGGTATTGCAATCTGTGGGATATTTAATATCTTTTGGAAGTAACTTTGAGAAAAGCTAAAGGAAAAACGGGAAATATTATTTTTCTGTGTGAAGCAGGCTCACTGTACACAGCTTACCATTTTCTCTGAGTCCAGTGAGACAGAACATACTCATAAAGAACAAGTCACGTGAACCAGATTTACTACTTAAATAGGCAGCAAAGGAGAGCAGAAGCCTAGGATTCATTACACGCCAGTTCCCCAAGTCTCAGGAGAGCTGCTTGGTATGAATGGAGTCTTGACTGTGCTGTGCGACTCTCCACTTGCGCTGCAGCTGAGGGACCCTGAAAAGCAGGTTGCCCTGAGTTTATACCCCAGGGTCAGGTGAATCACTGGACTAAAGCATTGGAAGACATGCTGCTTCTAGTGGGAATAGAACCCAGGCCATTTCAGCCAGTCCCTCCCTATCTCAGGATGTTACAGTCCCAGCACATTCTACAGTTATTATTAAGAATTACTTTAATGCAAGTCTGTCTAAGTGTCAAAAAAGTTTTTTTGATAGAAAAAAAGGAACTACCAGTGAGAAAGTGGGGAGAACTGGGTCAGTCTGTCCCGCATGTGGTTCTTCCCCTTTAAAATGAATTTAAGGCATGTCTATGCTTCCAAAGTTGGAAATGTTTAGTCTATTACCGTGAATGTCCAAATATCCCTACATTTTCCATGACCAGTAATTAGCTGTGTGTCTGATGCTTATTTAAGCATTCATAAATAAGAGATGGATGTGGAGATGGTAACAAAATACAGAGAATCCATTTTAAATTTATGAATATAAAATCATTGCTCATTCCCAAATTAGTCAATTACAAAATTAAATTTACAAACCAATCAAATATCCATGTCAGTTACCAGATTTTAATCTCTTATCCCCATATAACAATCAATGAGAGCCTCAACTCTAAAAATAGCAATATTTTCATTGTAAGATTAGTGTTTTCCTTGAGTCAATAGTTCATGGCATTTTTTAGCTTTCTCTAAAAGCTACTCCTGTAAGATGAGTGAAAGTAAAAGAAGATAAACAAGGACATTTTACAGAAAACTGCTATCTTTATAATCAAGCTTTTTTTTCCTGAAATAACAATGTTGTTTTCTAACTCTGAGCCAAAACAAGACGATTCAGGGGTTCAATGAGTATGTTCTAATGAAGTACTGCTATTTTGATCCTGCCTTAAAAATTCCTATTTTATATTGCTGAGTGACATAAAAAATACACAAAGTCTTCAACAGATGTAGAACAAAAATTAATTGAACCCGATATTTAAATCACTAAACCATCCTATTTCCTAAGATACAGCCAATGAAAAACAAAATATTCTAATTTCCCTGAAAAAGGAGAGGGAAGGGAGAGGAGCTTATAAAGCTCTAACATGCTTGAGAAGGATGTGGACCACGGCTTCCAAATTTGGATTTGGAATAGCTAAACAAATTGACATGGTTAATAATTTTTCTCTTCAGCTCTTTGCACATGATTCAGTGTCAACTACTGATCCCTAAACAATTTTTATTTGTTGAAAAGCAGTGGAATTTTTTTTTTAAAAGATATAGCTCAAACAAAATTTTGAGGTTTGGGTTTATCTGTGACAGCTGCCTTTTTTCTTACTTAACTTCCCTCAGCCCTATGGTGCATACCTGCCTTCAATATCAACGATAATGAAAAATAGTCTTCGTTATTTTTCCTCTTCTATGACACTATTTTTCCAGGAATTAGTCTAGAAAGGATATGAGATGTGAGACACAGAGAGAGAAAGAAAGAAAGAAAGAAAGAAAGAGAGAGAGAGAGAGTATGTGTGTCTGTGTGTGTGTGTGCACGCGTGCGCGTGTGTGCGCACGCAGTGGCCACATGTGCACTTCGAAGTTAGAGTTGGATTTGAATCTCAGCTCAACGACTTACAAGACTTGTTGAAGTTACATGATTTCTCTGAGCCCTAATTTCCTCACTTGCAAATTGTGAATCACTTAGTATGATCTGGTGCTTTAATTGTGCTTCCAAGAGCTGTCTGTAATGGCTAACTCTGTGTCAACTTGGCAAGACTATGGTGCCCAGTTGTTTGGTCAAACACTAGTCTTGATGTTGCTGTGAATTTGTAGATGTAATTAACATTTACAATCAGTTGACTTTAAATAGAGATCATCCTCCATAGTGTCAGTGGTCCTCATCTAATCCTTTGAAGGTCTTAAGAAGAAAGACTGAGGATTCCTGAGGAAGAAGCAATTCTGCCTCAAGACTCCAACATAGAAACTTCACCTCAGTTTTCAGACTACTGGCCTGCCTTACAGAATAGGGACTTGTCAACCCCCAAGTTCACATAAGCTAATTCCTTAAAAATGAATATCTCAGCTGGGCAAGGTGGCTCACACCTGTAACTTCAGAGGCTGAGGCAGATGGATCATGAGGTCAAGAAATCAAGAGCATCCCAGCCAACATTGTGAAACCCGTCTCTACTAAAAATCGGCTGGGCATGGTGGCACATGCCTGTAATCCCAGCTACTCTGGAGGCTGAGGTGGGAGAATAGTTTGAACCCAGGAGGCAGAGGTTGCAGTGAGCCGAGATCCTTCCACTGCACTCCAGCCTGGCAACAGTGCGAGACTCCATCTTAAAAAAAAAGAAAAAGATAAAAAGAAATTTCTCTATATACACACCAACACACACACACACACACACACACACACACACACACCCATACCCTACTGGATATATTTTCTGAAGAACTTTGATCAATACACTAACTCAAACTGTTGTTATGATGATGACAGGGTAAGTTCTGTGTGGTGCTAGATCGTAAGTATGCAGTAAATATTGGTTTCTTACTCCTTTACCACCTCCTCCCAAAATGTTACAGGCAGTTCACTCATAAGGCTAGCTCTAAAAGCAAATTGGCCTTATTCTTTGATTTCTCAGGTCAGGGAAAGGAGTAAAAGAGAGAATCACAAGGGATAGATGCTCACAAGAGGACATAGCTATAGGTGTTGATCTGTTTTTTGCTATAATTTGCTCAGAAAAGCTGGCTTGGACAGAAAAACGTTTAAGTCCAGTGTGTCATTTAGCCCAGGCTGGATCTTGCTCCATCAGAGAAGGCCAGATGCCCGCTGGAGTCTCTACATTTTAAATGAAAGCTATCAGCCTAGTTTTTGGATACCATCTCACATCAAACTCAGGACCAAACTGTGCTTCACTTGGGCTCTGGCATCTAAAAAGTAAGTGGAGAAAAAGGATTTAAAAATAACCTCATCAGGAAAAACATGGCAAAGTGAGGCTAAGGTTCTTTTCTGTTGCTAAATGTGATAAAAATAATGCAATACATTAAATACCATCACCGCTCTTTATTCAAATTTCTAAGGGAGAAACTGAAACCAAAGTCAGTTCAGTTACAGTGCTAACGTTATTCTCATAAGACAAATTGATACTGTCTTATTTCTCAATAACTAGACAAATAATTCACTCTCTCATCTCTATCCAGACTCTGAAAACTTTCTATAATGGGTTAAACCAATTTCTACTGGGAAAATATTTAATGTAGTGATCATTGCTTCAGAAAACACAATCGTGAACTTCTACAATCCAACTAAATCAATTTAAGACTTGAAAATTTTGTCAGCCTTCTTTATAAATTGAAAACCCATGTTAAAATATATGTGTCTGGTGAAGACATGAGGATCAGGTGCACTCAGGCCATAGTAGAACATAAATTGGGCAGCTCTTCCTGAAGAGCAGCTTAGTAACATACACCGAATTGCAAGATGGGTGTAATCTTTTAACTCCATACTTCCACTTTGAGGAAATCGTCTAAAAGAAATAATGGTACACATATGCAAAGATGTGTGCATGGGAATCATAACGGCCATGTTAAATATGAACAGAAGACAAAAATCAACATAATCATGCATCAGAAAGGCTCAACTCATGATGCTCATGCATTCAGTGAAATGTGATACAGCTACCACAAGTGAATCACACAAAACTATTTTATGTCCAATAAAGTACAAAAAAAGAGAACTTATAGTGTGTTCCCATTCTGCATTTAACGGTCCTATCTGTATATAAAATCCAGAATACTTTCATCTCTGAGATGTCAAATGAAAGGATACTATTGTCTGTAATACAATTTTTATTACTTTCTGAATAACAGTCCATTAAATTTTATAATCAGAAATCAAGAGTTATTTAAAATTCTAACTGGAGATAAATTAATATAAAATATTTATTTTCACATATTTTAAGTGGAAATTTTGATTTGGGGAGTTTCAGAAAATTAATTGGTAATTCTTAATGAGAGGTATAACCAGAGGAGGATTTTTTTCACATTGAAACAAAACAGAATTCTGTGAAATCCAGGGACCCCACAAGAAAATATTTAAGTGCTCATAATCCTACAAATAATGATTTAGGCTGAGATCCATAGTACTATGCAGTACATTCCTCAGTATCTCTAAATCTGTAGAGGAGCATGAGGAGCCTACCAATGAACGCCTTAAGTATCCTGAGGACCAATTCCAAGCACTGTCTGCCTATCACTGACTCCATTATGTGCAATTTGACGAAGCTTTTGTTATCATCTCCGCTGGAGCTATTTTTACATTGTAAGTTTGTGTAGTAATTTCTCTCTGGGTATTTTTCCATTGATTCTCACAACAAGCCCTTCTAAAAAGGAAACTCAAGCCAGATATGTTTCAACATGTGTTCAGTGGTAAGGAATGCTCAGTCATTTTAGAAGAGGGATGATGTGTGGAACAGGGAAACACCTCTCATTTGTCTATTAAGACAATAAACGAAAAGGGAGTAATCTGACTTTCTGCTCAAGGACTCAACTGTGAATAGAGAAGCACAATAAATACAGCTTCTTCTAGCTTGTCTGAAAAGGTGATAGTAAAATGAAATTAATATAAATAAACAAATTAATAGAGAATAAGATGATAAAATGTAATAGATAATTTAGGAGATCCTGGAGGCCCCTTGCTGCATCAGTCTTAGTCCTCGAATTTCTGCATAGTTGGGGAGGTGGAAAATGGTCCCTGGGGAGAAGCCAGCGCAGAGTGAGAGAAGAATCTGGAGGACTGAGTATAGCACCTGTCTGGTAAATGGCAGGCAGTATTTTCATATTTTAGCAGTGGTACCACCCCTCATTCCCAGGGTATGTCATTGTTTTTTCCAGCTGATATTGAGACTAGAAAGCATGCCTTAAGTCAATATTTCTCAATGTATATTCCTTGAAGTTAGTGATTCTACAATGTGTGTGTTTTGCTTTCCAAAGGACATTTGGCAATGTCCAAGGACATTTTTTGGTAGTCTCAACTTGGGGAGAAAATACCAGCATCTAGCTGGTAGACATTAGAATCCTGCTAAAGATCCTACAGCTCCCACAATAAAAAATAATCTGGTCCAAAATGTCAACAGGATTAAGTTGAGAAACACTGCCTTAAGCATTATGCATAAAAGATACAATAAATTCTTCTAATCATTTTTCTTTAATAAATTGATATTTCAATGACCAGTAAAAAAAGATTTTAATTCAACTGGACATAATACCAAAACATCTTGGACACTGCTAATATCTATGCTTGTCATAATGTGAACTATATTTTTCCTGCTCTTGATAAAACACAGGAAACTTCAGACTAACATCCTCAGATTAGTTTAGACATGCTAATGAAGAATTATGTTCTATTTTCAAAGTCAAAATGCCACACACAAATTCTTTTAGAAAGTCTTCATGGTCACAAAACATAGTAGTAAGTTATTTCCTGCAGCGATCTCAGAAGATTAAACTACTAACATGAATGTGTGAAATGAGTAAATGTTGTCACATGTAAAATTCCTGATACAAGATGGTTAAAATTCCTGAGACAAGATGCTTTAGAAACCTCGACCTACAGGCCACTGATTCTTTGAATCCACTTCAGCAACTTGAGAGAGAGAGAGAGAGAGAGAGAGTGTGTGTGTGTGTGTGTACCAATCATCCCAGATGTGACATTGCTGAAACATGAGTTTGCAAATGTGCAATGTGGCACCATTAGAGAGAAGCTTCCAACTATATTAAAAAGAGGAAGGCTCAAATGCTTCTTGAGAGGAAATGTTTTACAGTCCTATAATTTATTATTCTAGTATTTAGTATTCATTAGAAATAGCTGATTATTAAAAACTATATTTTTTCAGGGCATATTTTAAGGAATAGTGAATTTTAAAAAGACAAACAATGCCTATATGAGCCAATGTACAAACTCAGTGAAAGGTCCAAAGATACATTTTTTCCTAAGGATTATGTCAAAAGACCAGTCCTATTTCTATTAATTGTCATTAATTTGTCATTGGTACAATCCGAAGTTGGAGAGTACTTTGTAAAGAGCTTATCCAAGGCTAGCTCCATTGTGGATCAACTCATCATTCTTCTGGCTTAGGAGAAAGACCTTTGCACAACTTGGTTTTGTTCAAGTTACTGACAGTACCAACAATGCATGTCCAAATACTTCAAAAATTGGCACTTCTTTAAATAATGAATAAGAAAAAATGGTCATTTTAAATTATTTTTGCTCCTGGAACTTTTTAGCTATTTCCACAGTTGTAGGATTCCAGACATAATATCCATCTTTAATTTTCATGATAAGGCATCCACAGAAAAAAAACTACAAAAAGAAATCAAAGTCACACATTTCTTGATATATCAGGATCTAAGTAAAAAAAAGTATAAACCAGCAATTTACAACATGAGCAAAATTTGAAAATTTGTACCACAATTTTCTCCTACAAAAGCCCACTAATTTGCACAACAATGTGAATGTACTTAAATGCTACTGAATTTGTACACTTCGACACAATTAAAATGGTACATTTTTGTTATACATATTTTATCACAATAAAAGAAATCCCATTAGAAACTACTAGGAAAAGTCAGTGCATGGAGTAAAAATTTTCAAAATGAGTCTCTTTCTAGAATCATAGAAATATATTAAAATTTTGAATCTGTGCTAGAATTTCAGCATCAACAACAGTTTCTTACCCCCTCTTTGACATTCATGGTGCTATGCATAGTCATACCAAAATGGTCCATGTGTTGAATATGTCTTGTGCCTTTTCTCAGGTTCTTTTGGCTCAAAGTTTTTCACTGCAACTGTCACTCAACAACCACCTCATTATCACAGATGTAGCCTCACAGCACCTTTCCTCAGAGGCACCACTCAGCTATCAATCCTGCTCTAGGGCTTCCCCTCTTCTACTGCCTGGTAACCTTGTGGAAACTGCACAGCCATTCTGATAGGTGTGTAGCACTGGAGGCATGAGAGAGTTAACACCACATGGGAAAACAGGCAGCTCTAAGACACATTCTGCAAAGCTTATCAGAGGGGCCCCTTCAGATCTCTCACAAGCTTGAAATCAAGATGTTGACCATGCTTGACTCTAATTTGGAGGCTTTGAAGGAGAACCCACTTACTCTGGAGGTTGAAGTGTTGGGGGAAGCAGCCAAGGAGAAAGGACATGCAGAGTGTCCACAAACATTGGTTATGAGTAACATATAAACTGGGAACAACAAACCACAGCAAACTGTGGGAGGCCGCTGGGGAGGCAAACTTCTCCATGCCTCATGTTCTAGTGCAGGGTGACCTAGGCTCTGTTACCATAAACATTGTGCTCAAGGATGTAAAACCCCTTCATAGCACTATGACATAACCAGACATGTAGGCTCCCTGTGAGGCCCGCATTCCACCAGCTGCACATAGATAGTAGGCTAAAGATAACCACATGTTCTTGTTTTGTGAAACTCCCAAACTGCCACTGTTATCAATCTTTAGAATGACACACCAGTATCGGCTTGCTGATTGATTCACTCCACCATCACGTCACCCTCTCCCAACCATCACTCCACTCCTACCCTATAGATCAAAGTGATTGTAACCAATAAATAGTGTGGATGCTCAGAGTTTGGGGCCTTCACTGTCTTCTCCAGTAATAAGCGATGGCCCCTTGGTCCCGCTTTCTCTCTTAATCTGTCTTTTTCTCATTCCTTTGTTGCCACCAAACTCAGGGTAAACTCAGGGTGCCCATGGGTGTGATATGGGGCTGGTTCCCTACATTCTGGTGCCCAATGTGTGGGGCTCATTAATTCCTACATGAAGAAATCCAGTTCTATATTAACCACAGGGTGGAGATATCATTTCCTTGCTGACTGTCAGCCAGTGATCACTCTCAGCACTTAGAGGTTGCTCTCTGTTCCCTGCATGTGGCCCCCTCTGTTGAGATTCAGTCAGGCTGGTGGGAGAAATTTTAGTTATGGAGAATATACACAAATCCTTTTGGAAGGCCTAAGAGGTTTTATTACAGTTCTTGGCTGAAGACAGCCTTGTCCCCCCAGTTAAATAAATTAGAGTAGAAACAAAGGAATATGGGGATTTTACCTAATTTGTGTACTCATGTGGTCCTATAAACTAACCCTTACTCATTCCAGATGGCTCTCTCAGCGGGGAGGTAGACTAGGGATATTACCCACTAATGGTGTTTGCTTTAGGCCTTGGAAACTGGCCTTTAATCTCTATCCTCTAGTGGTGTTGACTCAAAGCCTTTGTCATTTAATGTGTGTGGAATAAAGGCCAGTGAGGCCAACGTGTAGGGGCCCATGGCTGCTATGACTTTACAGCACTCTCCTCAAGTGTCTGTGAGTGGCCCAGACACCCCAGCCCACTCATTCACTGAATATTGTGTGAGTGAATTTATTCATCTGTCATTGAGTCAGGGTCTGCAGGACACCAACACCCCTTCATCTTCAAAGACAGCACATTGAATCCTTCTTACACTTCACATCCCTCTTACATTTCATTCTGCCACCAGCCAGAGTATATCTATCTATATAGATACGTAGATTTCTGTATAAGTAGCATAGACTAATGCTGGAAGGACACCTCAGGAATAATTGGCACTGTGCTTTCCAGGAAATGAACCTCAGTGGCTGGAAGATAAGGTTAAAGGGAGAATTTTCTATGAATACTCTTTTATGACTTTTAAATTTTAAACCATGTGAATATATTGCCTTTTCAAAAATTAAATACAGTTAAAATTAAAAAGGAATGCAATTATCTTTCACTGATGTTATAACATCTTATTGATATGAAAAGAGCTAAATATTGAAGCTGATTCCAGTTATACAATTTGATTTTTAAAAAACACATATGGCAGAGTTGTCATCTGAGAAATTATCTAAGAAATTCAAGCTTGTCATAGATTATCTTCCCATAGAGAAAATAGTATTAGTATTTCAGAAAGCAATCATCATGTTATCTGGTTACATTTTAGACAGTATCTGTCGAAAATACTGAAATATAAAACTGTTGGTTAGAAGCGATTTCTGGTGCCCTCTAATTGATTATAGCTCAAAAGTGGTGGGAAAGTGTGTGCCATGCATCAGACTATGAAACTAACCGTCAATGGCGTTTTCCTTTTCTGTGAAATATTGTGCAGAAGCCTTGGTCCAGAAGAACATTCCAGGAAGATTTATGTGGTTATTTCAGAGGCAGAATTCCTTGATTTTGGTAGACCTCTTTTTAAAATAGTCCCATGTGCTTCCAGTGCCATATTGGACTCTGTCATATTAGTCAGCTATTGACAAGATTTATATTGCCTGAAATTATTTTTGATTTTGAGTTTATCTCTTTTTCCCTTTTGTGGAATTTCAGCAATTTACAGATAGTAAACTTTTAAGAGCAGTTGTTATAATCCCTTACAAACAAAGAGATAGCTGAAGAGCATATGTCAGTCTCTAAAGACGACCAAATAGGAAAATCTGAAGAACTGGGCCACCAAAACTAGCTAGATTTTTCATTCTTGCACATGTATATTCCGTGAACAGGAATGAAAGTCAGTCCTGCTGAACTGTTACTGAAGCAATGACACAAAACTTTCAGAAGTCTCCATTCAGCCCAGACTGGAAATTCCAATCATTGATTTTTTTTTTTCTAGGAGACATAAAGATAAAATGAGATGACTTTCCAACATTTTCTTAAAGTCCTAGGTTTCTGTCAAGTCCTTTGTCCAACATAGTATTGCCCATTTAAAGAATTGGATGTATCCCCCATTGTATTAGTTTTTATGCTGTGTAACAAATTATCACAGATTTAACAGATTAACACTATATCCACTTATTAGCTCACAGAATTATACATCAGAAGTTCTGGTGGGTGCAACTAGGTTCTCTGATTCAGATCTCACAAGGTGGAAATCAAGATGTTGACCATGGTTGACCCTTGTTTGGAGGCTCTGAAGGAGAATCCAATTGCTCCAGTGACTGAAGGAATCCAGTTCTATGGCAGCCACAGGGTGGACATCTCATTTCAATGCTGGCTGTCAGCCAGTGATCACTCTCAGCTCTTAGAGGTTGCTCTCTGGTCCCTGAACATGACCCCTTCCATCTTCAAAGGCAGCACATTGAATCCTTCTTCTTTTTTTTTTTTTTTTTTTTTTTTTAGACGGAGTCTCGCTCTGTTGCCCACGCTGTAGTACAGTGGCTATCTCAGCTCACAGCAACCACCACCTCCCGGATAAATAAGTTATTTGCCACTGCCACCC
>CAUYQU010070947.1:0-43682 GCA_963574635.1 Cheracebus regulus | reverse complement strand
ATGTAATTGGCACTGTGGCGACCCGCAACGCTAGCTAAATCAGCAGCGTTGAAATTCGTGGTGCGTTTCTGCCCGGGGGTCTCCGGTCTGGCTTCTCAGTCCCTTTTTCAGTCAACTGGATGGACTTCTCTGACTTCCCAGGGCTCCAAACATCATCCAAAAGGAGACTCAGTCCCGTTTACTCCGCACCAAGAGCCGCCAAGCCGAGGCGCCGGCAGAAAAGCCACGCCAGCCGAAAGGGTCGCGCTGGCGACCTGTGGGGCTCCTCCACTGGGAATGTCCTGGTCCGTGGGCAGTGAAAATTTATTGGTAAGTGTGGCGTCCACTGGCTCTCTGCGCTTTTACTGGGAGCTGCAATCCTGAGCTGCTAATGATCGGCCATCTTGGATCTCTCTCTGCTGATACCTTTAGGGTTGCAACTTGGTAGCCAAAAAGAAAAAAAAAAAAGAAATTTCTGAGGAAAGGATGCTCAACTTGTGTCATGGGCTGAACCCAGCACAGGGATGCTAGGGGAGGAACTGGGGGTGTGCTGCAAAACGCCAGCCAAGGCACTCCCTTCTTCCAGATGAGCAACTACTGTCCTAACTCATCCAAGTGACAGTCCCTCAGGGGAGTGGTAGAGTCATCTTCACACCTCCTGCTGCCCCAGGTGAGGCCATTTGCCCCACCATGCAGGGTTGCGTCATCCTCCACATGCTAAAAGGCTCCCCGTCATTCTTTCTCTTAGAAGAAATGAGCTCAGAGTGAAACAGTGAAACCATGACCCAGCTGGAACCTCGATTAACCAGAGATCTGTTTTTCATTCAACTTTGGAGGAAAATAGAAGAAAGTCTCTGGTTTATTCCATGATCTTACTCTTGGGGTATATTTCAGGGGGCATATATATACAGCTTAACCTCCTGCTGTTTTCAGATGTCTTTTTTTATGCTTTTAAAAATTGTGATAAAATATACACAATGTATAGAAACTCTATACCCACTGAATAATAACTTCCCATTCCCTCTCCTCCAGACCCTAGCAACCACTAATCTTTCTGTCTGTATGAATTCGCTTATTCCAGGTAGCTCCTATAAGTGGAATCATACAATGTTTGTTATTCTGTGTCTGGCTTATTTCACTTAGTATAATATTTTCCAGGTTCATCTATGTTGTAGCATGCAGCAGAGTTTAATTCTTTTTTATGGGTGAACAGTGTTTCATTGTGTGGATATGCTACATTTTGTTTATCCATTTATGTGTTGATATGCACTTGAGTTATTTTCACATTTTGGCTATTATGAATAATGCAGCTATGAACACTGATATGTACCAAATGTCTTTTAGCAGTGCTAAGTAGTCATCTTCGTAAAAATGATACTAAGGTAGCCCCACTGACCATACCAGGAAAAAAAAAAAAATTAAGTTGCCCATCAAATGGAGGCTTTCTGGGATCATGGAGATAGCATGGGCTTCAGAATCCTACAGACCATTCATTAATGCTGGGTGTATCATTTCCTAGTTTGCGACATTGGGCAAATTAACCTCTCTGGGCTTTCATTTCTTTATCTAACAAATGGCTGACAGAAAAGGCTGAAGTTGACATTTCTGAGCTGCTCTGAAAATGTGCTGCTTCCTGGCTGGGCATAGCGGCTTACGCCTGTAATCCTAGCATTTTGGGAGGCCCAGGCGAGTAGCTCACATGAGGTCAGGAGTTCAAGACCAGCCTGGCCAATATGGTGAAACCCCATCTCTACTAAAAATACAAAAAATAGTTGGGTGTGGTGGTGCAAACCTGTAATCCCAGCTACTTAGGAGGCTGGGGCAGGAGAATCGCTTGAACTCAGGAGGTGGAGATTACAGTGAGCCCAGATCGTGCCACTGAACTCCAGCCTGGACAACAGAACAAGACTCTGTCTCAAAAAAAAAAAATTTTGGTGCTTCCCAAATTCACTTAGTAATCAAAAGCACTTTGTGAGGCTTTAGAAGAACAGATACCTGAGCCCCGCTCCACAGCTTCTGACTTAGAACATGTAGGAGTGAGGCCTGGAAATCTGCATCCTTACCAAAATCTTCAGGAGATGCGGACGAGGCTAGTTTAAAATTCATCACTGAAATGAAGCTTAGGAAGCCAAGTGCACACTCAGAAGCTGCCTTACAGCTGGAGCTTGATAAATGCTGGTGCTTCCCTCTTGCCCTTCTTTCTGCTTTACATATGAAGAAAGAGCAGAGGACAATTGCATTTTGAGGAACACTTGCAACAGTGACTATGTCGGGTCACAACAACAAAAATTCTAATAATGGATTGTTTTCCGCTCTGAGCAACTCATCATTGGTAAATGATGTTGGCAGTTAAGGTTACAAAACCAGTCACTTCATTCATTTGCGGTTCTGATTAGGCACTTGGGCATGACCGCACTGTGAGCAATACAAATCTGCCAGTGAGGATGGTGGGGAGAATGGAGGCTGGCAGAAGTCACCCTGCTATGATATGTGGAAGAGAGAACTCCTTGGAGATCACTGTGTAAATGTGAGACTTCGATGCAGAGAAGGAACCAGTGAATTTCTATCAAACAAGCCAGATTGATATTCCTTTCTTCTTTTTCTGGGTTCCTTTCAAATTATAAAAGGAGTGGACAAAGGGAATGTTGTAGATGTAATTTGTTCCAGGCTCGAATAAAGCGTGTTTGTGTCTTATGAAATTTTACGAGAAAAATGTAATTCGAATTGGCCTGGAGATGAGAGCTGTCAAGTAGATTGAAAGCTGGATTATAAACCAAGACTAATGAGAGCCTGCACGAGCACAGAGTTAGGGATGGAGTCCAAGAGAATCTCTGCAAGGTCTTACAGGGGAGGTAAACAGCCTATTAATTAAGGTAGCAGATGGCAGTAAATTGGGAGATGTTTCAGATTCCAAGGACAGAAAAAGAAATGAAAGCATGGGATCTGTATTGGGTAGTTAGAAACCCCAGCACGAAGTCAATGACAGGAAAGTAATAAGAGCTGTAGGTAGTCTTGGAAGCGAGCAGTATTTGGAATACCAAGGGGTTAGAAAAAGACTAGAAATGTTAGTGGAATGGCTAAGAAACTACTGGAGAAAGTGGTTCACACTGCAAGGCAAAGTTTTAGGGACCCAGAGGACTGGCTTGGGCATTCATACTCAAGCTGAAAGAAACAATTTTTGGGTGGATATAGTCTTAAGATCTCCCCCAGTGTGTATTTGCAGATGAAGAAGCTGACCGAGTAGAAGGGACTTAATTGGATGTAAACTGAAGAAATAAATTAGCACAGGAGGAAAAAAGCAGGTGAGCCGAGATCATCAGTATCATTTGGCTACAGGTGGAAGGCAGAGTGATGAGGTGGACAGAACATGGGCTTTGGATCTCAGATTTTTGGCCATCACTGCATCTTCCAGTTGACTAGGGGTAGACTTTCTGAGCCTCATTTTCCCCACCTCCTATAAAATGAGGACAAGATTTCTTACCTTTTATTAACATTATAAATTTGGATGAGATCTGCGTGTAGATTACCGAGACATGGTATGTTTTGAACACATGCAGACTTGTCCTTTGTACCTGTGTAACGAACGTTATCAGCACATACTTGTGGGAGGGGAAAGTGTGGGACACTTGTGGGAACTTCAGGCAGCACCTACACAAGTGTCCCCATTTCTTTCTTTCTTTTTTTTTTTTTTTGAGATAGAGTTTAGCTCTTGTTACCCAGGCTGGAGTGCAGTGGTGAGATTGCAGCTCACTGCAACCTCTGGCTCCTGGGTTCAAGCGATTGTCCCGTCTCAGCCTCCCGAGTAGCTGAGATTACGGGTGCCTGCCACCATGCCTGGCTAATTTTTTTTGTATTTTTAGTAGAGATGGGGTTTCACCATGTTGACAAGGCTGATCTCGAACTCCTGACCTCAGGTGATCTACTTGCCTTGGCCTTCCAAAGTGTTGGGATTACAGGCATGAGCCACCGTGCCTGGCCAACTGTCCCCATGTCTTAGTTCTCATTTCCTACACAAAGAAGTCAGCTGTACCCTGTTGTTATTGCAGTGGGGTTACATTCAACTCAGGGGTTGGAGTGTGAAGCCATCGCATGAAGTGAGAATCACATATGGTCAAAATTATCCTTAAAAATCCCTAACATCACCCATAACACACAGTACTATGCAGTCTCTCAAAAATTTTTTTTCAGCCAGCTTTTCCTCCAGTGTTGGAACTGATCATGGTTTCATTTTTTTTTTTTTTTTTTTAAGTAGAGCACCAGGTGAAGTAGTTGGCTTCCATTTATGGGTCATGCTATATGAAAATGCTTATTATTATTATTATTATTATTATTTTTTGAGACAGAGTCTTGCTCTGTCGCCTAGGCTGGAGTGCAGTGGTGCAATCTCCACTCACTGAAACCTCTGCCTCCTGGGTTTAAGTGATTTTCATGCCTCGGCCTCCCAAGTAGCTGGGATTACAGGCATGGATCATCATGCCTGACTAAGTTTTGTATTTTTAGCAGAGATGGGGTTTTGCCATGTTGGCAGGCTGGTCTTGAACTCCTGGCCTCAAGTGATCTGCCCTGCCCAGCCTCCCAAAGTGCTAGAATCAGAGGCATGAGTCACTGCACCTGGCCTGAAAACGCTTATCTTTTAACACTGAAATGGCAATTGGTATGGTGAGATGCTTACACCATAGGGGCACCCAGTTCAAGGTGACTCCATGCCTGTGGTGGGCAGTTAGAGCTGTGAATCTTTTTGTTCTCTCTCTCTCCTTAGTCAGTTTGGGCTGCTATAACAAGATACCATAGATTGTCTTAAACAAGAGAAATGTATTTTTCACTGGAGTCTAGAAGTCCATGATCAGGGTGCCAGCAGATTTGGTGTCTGTTGAGGGCTCTCTTCCCGGTTTGCAGACAGCTGCCTTCTGACTGTGTCCTCCCAAGAGAGAACAAACTCTGCCTTATCCCATCATAGGGACTCCACCCTCATGATCTCATCTCAACCTAATTACCTCCCAAAGGCCCCCGTCCTAATATCACTAGGGGTTAGGGTTTCCATATGTGAACTTTAGGGGATACTAGCATGCAATCCATAACAGAACTGGATTTGCAACTCTCTTGAACTGAAGCAATTGCGATGGATCAGACTGGCAGTCTGGGGGCCTGTGGGCCCAGCTTTAGTTGTGGGGAAAATGGACATAATAGGGCTCCATACTGATCAGCTTCCCTGGGCCCCCTGCTCAGCTTGTTATGACAGGGCACAAAGGAGGTGGCTGTGCCAGAGGACGTGAGCCCTAGCCAGAAGCTGCCCGCACTTGGCCCAGTATGAGCTGGGGTGAATGGGGGCAGCTTTTGCACTCTGCATAAACAAGGCCTGGTGGCAAGCGCTTACTGAACAGCTATGTGGTCCTTGGACAAGGGGGTGTTCATCCTCTGAGTCTAGAGATGGCTTGGATATTGTTCTGTTTCTCTGCTTTTCATCCAGGGAGATAAACTTCAATAAAACATGGTCAATTAATACATTAAGAACTCTATTGATGAGAACATGTACATCCTTTGTTCTATAGTAGTGTACTTGCTTTTTTTCTTTTTTTAACTTAAAAATATATCCTGGGGATTATTCCTATTGGTACACAAAGAACTTCCTCACCCTTTTTTTTGTTGTTGTTTAGGTAAAAGTTACTATAATATAAAATTCACAATTTTAACTAATTTAAAGTATACATTTCCATGGCTTCCAGTACATTCACAGTGTTGTGCAACCATTACCACTGTTTAATTGCAGAACATTTCCATCATCTCAAAAAGAAACTCTGTATCCACTAAGCAGTCACTCCCCAGTGGTTTTAATTTGCATTTCCCCCATGACTAATGATGGTGAGCATCTTTTCATATGTTTATTGGCTGTATCTTTTCTTTGGAGGAAATGTCTCTTCAGATTCTTTGCCCTTTTTCAAATTGAGTTTTTTGTTTTGTTGTTGTTGAGTTGTAAGTTATTTACATATTGCAGATTCTAGACTCTTATCAGATGTATTATTTGGCAATATTTTCCTTGCTTCTGTGGGCTGTCTTTTCACTTTCTTGACAGTATTCTTTGATGCACAACAGTTTTTAATTTTGATGAAGTCCAGTTGATCTATTTTTTTCTTTTTTTGCTTATGCTTTTGCTGTCATATCTAAGAATCCCTTGCCAAATCCAATGTCATGTAAAATTACTCCTATGTTTTCTTTTAAGAGATTTATTTTTTTAGCTTTTAAATTTAGGCCTTTGATTCATTTTGAGATAATTTTTGTATATAATGTAAGGTAAGGGTCCAATCTAATTTTTTTGCATAGGTCATCCTTTTTTATATCTGTGTAGCATTCTGTTCCATACTTTGTTTAACTAGTTTTATATTCTATTCTATGACTTGGGTTCCCACTAAACTTTACTATTAAAAGCGATGAAAACAATACATATTCTTGTATATAACCACTCCCTACATATCTGCACATATTTGTAGGCTGAATTCCTAAAAGTAGAATTGCATGATCAAATATTGATTGCCTAATGGCTCTCTCTGGAGGCTGACTGGATGTGCATGGCCTCCATCATTGGTTGAGAATGTATTTCCCCACACTCTTGTAGATCCTTGCAGGTTTTTGCCAACCAGATGGGGAATTTTAATTTGGAACTTTCTTATTATGAGCAAGGGTGTACACCTTTTAATATATTTTAAGAGATTGTTATAATTTCTTTGCTATGAGCATTTCATGGCCTTTGCCTATATTTTCTGTTGGCTTTTGTTTTGTAGGAGATACTTACAAAGCAAGTGATGTCTGTTTGTGATATGTTTATTATTTACCCATTAGCTTTATTAATAGCATCATTTTCCTTCCCAGGAAAAAAAATAATGTATTCAAGTGCTTCAGTTTTTCTTTCTAAGACTTTTAAGTGATTACTTACAATAGTCTTCCCCATTCCAACATTGTAATACTATTTTTCTTGTGTTTTTATGATTTCAATGTATCATTTAATCTTTGATATAGCTGGTATTTATTTGTCACATGGTGTGAGGTAGGGATGCATTTTCTCCCCTAGGTAATTGAGGTATTAATGGTTACTTCTCAGGTCAGATATCCTGTTTCCCACAGAAAATAAAGTAGTAAAAGTCAGTCCTAACCTAGGGGAAGTCCAAACTCTCTTCATTGCTTGGTCCAGACTGGGAAGGACATCTCTGCACTGGAATCAGGGGATGGCCTGTTCTTGGCCTTTCCCACTTGAGGAAGCATAGAGCATTGGTTAAGAGCAAGAGTTCACAGGCAGATGGATGGAGTGAAAGTGCTGCTCTCTCAATACCTAGTTGTATGACCCTGGTGAAATGTTCTAACCTCTTTAATGTCCTTTTTCCTCATCTGCAAAACAGGAATAATATCAATATCTACATCATAAAATGGTGGTGAGAAGTAAACAAAGTCCTGAATGTGAACTGCTCTGCACAGAGCTTGGCAAGGGAACACAGGGGAGCCGCTGCCATTATCATTGTCACCATTATCCTCATCACCACTATCTGGATGCTTGGTGACGGCTCCAATCTCAGGCCTGCGATTTCTGAAGTCTGGAAAGTGCTGGCTTCCTTTTCTCCTTCCCAGGATAGAAAGCTGACCTTGGGCTCCTCCCCCTGGCCTGGCACCATCATTCGGCCAGTCTTCTTCCAGGGCAGCAAATGACCTCAGGTGTTTGGCCTGGGCCACCCTAGGGGAATTTAGGGCTTTTGTGTGTGTGTGTGTGTTCCAGCCATTACTCAGTCTTTTTAATTAAGTGAAATCAAGTTAAAACACAAATCAAGTGATCCCTGGAGGGAGATGAGATCTCACCAAGAGTTGGCACCAGGGAGTCCTAGAGAATTACAACCAAAGTAGCTTGGCATGTTGCAGGTGGTAAATGGAATTGAGAGTGTGAAAGTGAATATATAACCCCAAAGTAATGATTTTCTGGTAGACCAGGACCCCAGGGCCCTGATTCCCTGAGCAGAGCTTCCATAGCTCCCAGCCCACCCTCTTATCAGGTTGCAGTGTCAAGGGGACAGGAGCCCTGACTCCTCCTTTTATTTATTTATTTCTTTAGATGACTCATAAAGCCACCTCCTTTTTTGAGGAAGGGGTGTCAGACTCAGGGAGGGTTCCTGCTGCAAGGCCTCTGGCATCACCCTTGGCTCTGCTTGGAGAAGCCTCCAGGCAGTGATGTTTCGGTTGCTACAGGTCTGGAGCTGTATTATACCATGCGTGTCAGGAGAGTAATTGACAAACTGACCCTGGTGGGGTTTTGGTAACCATCACTTTCAGTTATTTTGTGATCCCCCCAGGAGGGAAGAGTGGGTCCTTTTCTTTGACTGCAGCACAAAGTAGGATGTATGCTGTCCTATCACCTGTCTCAGCTGCAGGGCAGATCCACTGGCCTTAGGGGACCAAAAGCTGGGAGGGGCTGAGTCTTGTGCCTTCATGCTGTCCTTTCTGCTGTAAATGAACTCCGTACCACTTGAGCCTAGTGTCCATGGCTGTTCTCAGCAATTTCAATCATTATTTTCAGTGATTTTGTGACCTTTGATGAGGCAACTACTTCTTTCTCCTCCCAGTCCCTGGTAAGGGATGACACAATTCAGAGAACAAGAGAGTCAAATTCTTGTGTTTTGGGCTTAAAAGGAGAACTAGAAGAGTTGGGTTATGGGGTCCCCATGTTCTCAGGTCTGGGGAGATGCCCCAGAAAGGAAGAAAGGTTGAGCTTAGCTGGGTCCTCCAGAGTGGACTCTGCATCCTGTCCGTGACCTGGGGAAATGGTGGTAAAACCAGAAACCCCAGGCAGGTGGTGGAAATCTGGGATCCAGTGCGTCGGTGCCTCCTGCTACCTGGGGTGTCTGGTTCTGGAATAGAATGATCTGTCCAGTGATCTTAGGGAAGCTGGCCTGAGGCTGCTTGTGAATTTGTTAGGGGGCTTAAGGCTTAAACAATTTGAGACCCTCTTTAGAAAACAAAATTAGGAATGATAAATTTGAAATGAGATACAGACAGTGTTTCTTTTGGGGGTGATGAAACGTTCTGGAATTTGTGTGATCATTGGACACAAATATTCTAAAAAACACAGAATTGTCTGCTTTAAAAGGGTGAATTTTATGGCATATGAATTAGTTATAATTAAAAAAATATATTGTTAAAAGAATCAGGTAGGCGTTCTAGAAGGGGCTCAAATGGAGCCCAAACTCTGCCTCCCACTGTGGCTGAGTGGTATGGGCAGAGGGCCAGTGGCAGGAGAGTCCTGCTAGTAGCTGCTGCGTGGACAGATGGCCCCCTTGAGGACCAGATCCTCCCTCTTCTCTGGACTACCTCCCACAGCCAGGCCTGAGTGAGCCTCCAGGAACTTCCATGCAATCCTGGAGGAAACAGAGTGGGAATTAACAGGGATAAGGCTTCAGCTTTGTGGGACGGGACCAGGAAAACAAAGAAGCCACATGTCTTGTTCTCCTGATTTTGAGTGGGCCTGTGTATACAAGCTCTGACTTTGAAGGGCTCAATGACCAGGACTCCTTCCGGCCCTGCAGGTGATGAGGAAGCTGGGAGTGCTGACGAGAGGGACACTGCTGCTACCACTGTGCGTTTTTTTTTTTTTTTTTTGGATGGAGAAAATGCCTGCAGTCTGGGCAAACAGACGAGGCTCTTTGGAGGCCAGGGATATGCCACTGTCATATTTATAATATAAGGCTTGTTTATCTTGAATCAGACCTGGCTCTCTGCATAACTTCTGTTCCTCACATTTTGAAGATTTGGGCCCAAAACACATTTCGGGGAATAAGGAGAAAGCTCTTGTTTGAAAATGAACCAGCAAAATAAATCATTGTGTTTCTGACACAATGCCCGCTGCATACTTTTCAATTCTTAGCTTTGGCAGCAACATTTTTAAATAGCACACACACAAAACCTATCACATAATTCTTTCTGAAAGACTCATTCAGCAGACCTGCCTTTCAGTTCCCAGCCCCCATTTCTTTTTCTTCTCTCTTTTTTCCCTCTATTTTAAACCAGCCCTTCTGGTGAGAGGGCAAGTGTACATACAGCCTTTCATTGTGTTTGTAAAACAGAGCCATATCAGTTGAGAAGTAATGATAACATTTGTAGTTATGCAAGCGGAGATAACAGTAATCAGATCTCTGCTCTGGGCAAAAAACCTAGTGGCCAGAACCTCACAATGGGTTAGGGTGTTATGTTGAAAGGTGAGGGAAATGTGTATATGTGTTTTTGTTTTAGCAAAGCACCAAGCGTGTTTTTTTTTTTTCTGCTAGAGGACCTCCTAGTTAAAGCCCTTCAGAAACTGACCAGTTAAGGAGACCCTTCCCTAAATGGAGATCTGAGCTTCCCCTGCTCACTCAACTTCTCCTGCCTATTTTTTTTCTTGCATCAAGTGATTTAGGGTTTCCTCTGCTTTCCAGCAGGTAATTTGACCTCTCTAGATTGAAAGGAGCTGAGGCTAATGTATTCGCTCAAGCAGGGGCCAGTGGAATGATAGCATCAGTTTGCACTGCCATTTGGATTTTTTAAAAGAAAGGTGTTGTTCTGGAGTTGCCCTTATTCTTTCTGAATCTGATTCCCCTGGTTGTGGGGGCGGGGGGGTCTGTTGCATTTTCCCCCAAACAACATGCAAATATATTGATACCTGGGAGTTTAAATAGTGGCAAGTCCTGGAAGATGCAATTTCCAAGGAATGCCAGGCCCCAAACAGCACCCAGGCATGTACGGATTTGGCATAATGGTGACCAAGGTTCTCAAAATGTGAGCTGTATCTGGAGATCGTGAAGCTACCTCCTGATTAGGTGGTGGATATCTGAGTTCCTCTGCTAGTTGGTTTCTCTGATTTCATTTTGGGGTTGCCATTTAGTTATTTTGGTGAGGGGAAGTAGCAGCCTTGGGTTCTCCAGATATAGCAAATAATATCTTAGTGTAGACTGATTGTCCTATCATAGAATGGCTGTCAAGAGACATATCCTGATTCTTATCTGACTTAAGCAGAAAGTTGGATCCGCAATAACCATAATTCTCAATAAAACGGAGACTCAAATATTTTCATCTTCTGTTCTGAAGCATTCCTAACTACATTTGAAATAAAATGCAGGTTTTTCAACATTTCTTCTGGATACCTGAAGAAATGCTCGACCTTGCTCTCCTTTCCTTCTCATATTTACCCAGAAAAGAAACTGGAAAAAATCTGAATGTAGACATGGAATTGCGAAAAGCAGCCACGTAGTCCGTGCACTGCTTGTGGGTGGGGGCTGGGGGGCAGGGGGACTTGTATAAAGAAATACAGTTCTGTTTTATTTTTCAAAGATAGATTTTCTTCTCTGTCTCCAGACAGAAGTTTTTGAATTAAAAATTGTACTTTGAATGATGTGCAGATGTTGGCATCTCAAAACCAAATACTGTTGTCCTGTGGGTTGCTAAGCAACTCTGTGCAACCCAATCAGCTTGGGTTTGAAAATGGAAAAATTCCAAAAGACAAGAAAATAAAGCACCCATCCCTAAGTGTGATGTGGAGGGCTAGGGTAGGATGGACCCTCCCCTAACCCTGTCTGGGTTAGAAGTGTGGCTCTTGGCCGGGCGCGGTGGCTCACGCCTGTAATCCCAGCACTTTGGGAGGCTGAGGAGGGCGGATCACGAGGTCAAGAGATCGAGACCATCCTGGTACTAAAAATATAAAAAAATTAGCTGGGCATAGTGACACGCGCCTGTGGTCCCAGCTACTCGGGAGGCTGAGGTGGAAGAATCGCTTGAACCCAGGAGGTGGAGGTTGCAGTGAGCTGAGATTGTGCCACTGCACTCCAGCCTGGTGACAGAGCAAGACTCCGTTTCAAAAAAAAAAAAAAAAAAGTGTGGCTCTTCTGGCTTTCGTGGCTTGAACATGCATGTTAATTTCACTGTGTCAATTCTCATTATCTGTCTATATGGAATCCCCTTTTTGGTTTTCAGAAATAATTAAGTAAAAAGCCTTTTCACTCACTGCATTTTTGGCATTGATAAAGGCATTTGAGGCATTTCAGACAATGCGAGAGCTAGTATCAGAGCAAGTCTTTGAAGATGTTCTTTAAAGACAGCCCTGACAAACAGTGGCAAACAGACCAATTAACCCCAGAATCGAAGTCCTGGCTGCTTTAAACTCCCTTCAAAAGAAATTAGCTCTAATGTTAATAAAGTGGGTGTTAGACCATTTTGGAACATCAGCTTCAGCAGAATGAGTCAATTGGAATGGAATTATTACATCATCTTGCCAAGAGAGGAGCCCGGGGCTGGTGTGAATTTTTGTTACAGCTGCTGTCTGAAAATTAGAAAAAAGGATTCCAAATCTTAGTTGGAACAAAAACTCCCAAGTAAGGTATCACAGGTTTATTTTATATATGTATTTTTAATGTTAGCTTTAAAAAATAAAAAGACTCAGGAAAGGCAGAAAAGGAAGTGCCCAGAAGTGTGTCCTTGCATGTTGGGATTTGTGGTTAGAACGAGGATTGCATTCAGGCCCCGGCCCGCAGTGACAAAGCTCACCGCTACTTTATCGCTTGCTCAGGAAGCCTTGGAGCTCACATTGGGATGCCATCTGATTTTTCAGATCTCAGGACAGGAAGACCAAGAGCAGCAGGCTCCGCAGGTGGCACCAGTGAACGGCTGTAGCTTGGGCGCACGTCCGTCTTGCGCTGATGCTTTCTCACAGAAGAAAAAGGAAACTTTTTGCTGGGAGAACAGTTTTCATCCACTGGGGCCACATACTTCAATTTTGTATCATTTTGGCTAAAGGTCTATTTCCAAGGGTTACATCTCACTCCTATAATCTCTTTCTTTGAAGAAAGACATAGACCTTTTAATCAATGCAATTGCTGAGAAAAGATAAGTCTGTAGTGTTTGCCCTGCCAGCATGACTGTTTGACAACAAAAGGTAGGAAGAAAAGTAATGTGATCGCAACCCCTGGGTGGCTGGGAAGGATGGCAGAAGGGAACGGTGTTCTGTGGGACAAGAAGCTCAGAGCACTGGCCTTATTTTCAGATGTGGGAGGAGGGATGTGTCTGGGACCACACAACAAACTCCTCTTCAGTTGTGGAGCACAAGCCGCTGGGGCCTGGATATCAGAAATCCCATCAGAACTCAGCTTTAAAGAGTTACGTAGGTCATCTTTGTTGATCCTTGTTGCTCTAGCCAGCAGCGACCCAGGAAGGAAAACAAGGCTGTAGGTGAAGTCACTCGCCCAGAGTCACATGAATAATGTGTGCAGAATCCCAGTTCTCTTGCCTTAGCTGGTCCCACATTCTTCCTGCCACACAGAGAGGGACTGTCCCTGCGGTGTCCCTGAGCTCAGGGCTTTGAAGCTGGCAATGGTGGGGTCAGGCTCTTGTGTCAGGCTTTTGCTCACCCTCTGCACAACACGCTGTTCCCAGACTGGCTGTGGGTTAGAGGCTGGGTCCTACCTGGTTGGAGGCCTGGGTGGGAAGTGAGACTCTTGCCATTGTGGCTGAGGCCCCGGCAAACCTTAGAGGCCATCTCCTTCCACCCTCTCCATCTCTGCCTTGTCCAGGCATGGTCTCTGACACCTAATAAATGTGAGGCACTGACTTGGTAAGAAGAGGAAAAATCATCAGTGCTAAGCCTTGACTCTCCCTGTTGCTTTGAGAGGCTTTTAGGTGGTTTTTCTTTGTTAATCTAGGAAAAATGAAGATCCTGCTTTGGATTCATTTGGGAGAACTGGGCCATCTCAGTCTCATTTGGTATCCTTGCCCATTCTTTTGCCTGCTCTGTGGGGGATGCCCAGTCGTCTGTACAGTGGTTTATCAATTCAAGTGTCCCAAAAGGTAGATTCCATTATTTAGCTAAATTCTCAACTTAATGTCAATTTTGAACTTCAGGATGACAGAAATCAATTCTTTGTCAATTGAGAGAAAAGTTCCTCGGTTTCTGGGGTTGAGTCTGAAAATTCAGGGGTTTATGAGGTTACGGGGCCAGGCCCTTAAGAGCAGACCTATTCATGCTGATGGCTACTCAGTCGTCCATTGCCCCTCCCGGCCCATGAAGGTCGCGCCTCAGCTGGCCTCATTCCCTTTTGTAAGTCTGCCTCAGGGATGAAGGTTGTCTGTGCCATGTCGTGGTGCCCCGGAAACATCTGCTGCTCTCACACCTATCTAAGAAGCCAGGGCGGGCTCTGTCTGCCTAGAACAAGTGCATGCATGTTTTTGAAGTTTGGCCACATTCTTGGGAGCTCCACCCAGGACACTGTCTATCAATTCTTCCACCCAGCGTTCCAATAATCATTCTTAGATTTTGTCATCTTTCTTCTACACTCATGTCTTAGAGTATGTATATGGGAGTGTGATTTGGGATTCCTCGTTACGGACCCACCATTGTCTCCGTTAACTTCCCTTTTAAATTCCTTTTTCCCAACCTGGGAATCTTTATCTAGTACCAAGAGTATCAAGGGCACCCAGACTTGTTCATGCCCTGGTCTGGTCCTCTCAGGTCTAATCTTTTGAGGTTCCTTTTCTTTCTGCTGACTTAAAAAATTACACACACATACTGTTATTGAGATATCGTTTACATATCAAATCATTCACCCATTGTAAGTGTACAGTTTGGTGAGTATTCATAAATTTATAAGTTGTCCAGCCAATAGCACAATCCAGGTTTATGACATTCCCATAACCCCCCACATTTTCCTGTGCTCATTCTCTGTCAGTCCCACTCTTGCATGGCCCCAGCAACCACTCATCTGCTTTCTGTTCCTATAATCTTGCCCTTTCTAGAAATTCCATGTGAGTGGTATCATATATAATACGTAGTCTTGGGTATCTGGCTTCCTTCTCTTCTGGTGCGTGTGAGTGTGTGTGTATTTTTAAACTCCCTAGATGATTCTGACTCAAGTGGTCTGAAGACAAGGTTTGGGAAACAAGAGTTCCCATTTAAGAAGTCTGGCTTGGCCAGGCTAAGTGGTTCATACCTGTAATTCCAGCACTTTGGGAGACTGAGGCAGACAGATCACTTGAGGTCAGGAGTTTGAGACCAGCCTGGCCAACATAGCAAAACCCTGTCTCTACTAAAAATCCAAAAAAACTAGCCAGGCGTGGTGGCAGGCACCTGTAATCCCAATTACTTGGAAGGCTGAGGCAGGAGAATCACTTGAACCTGGGAGGTGGAGGTTGCAGTAAACCAAGATTGCACCATCATTGCACTCCAGCCTGGGTGACAAGACCGAAACTCCATCTCAAAAAAAAAAAGAAGTCTTGCCATGAAGGAGGGTACAGATATGATAGTGGCTGGCAGTGGCAAGGGAGGGAGGGAAAAGTTTGTTTTAAGATGTAAGAGACTTGAGGGGCTTAAGTGCTGATAATAAGAGTTATTAGAGAGAGGGAGGTTGAGGATCCAGGGTGGGGATGCAGGTACAGGGTGATGAGCTGACAGCATGGGGCTTCTAAGCTGGGGAGGGGTTGTCTCTAGAACCTGGGTGAAGATGTTCCTCCTGGACAGGAGGACTGGGCTATCCATCTTTTGGTAGGAGGGAAGGGGTAAAAATTGGGCAGCTTTGGAGATGTGGTGGACACTGGGGGCATTTCCCTCCAACAAAGGATACTTGTTTCTCTGTTATCTGCTAAGAGCAAGGATGGTGGAGAGAGGGAGGATGTTTGAACAGAATACAAGTTAGAAATAATTATTATGGAGAATGGAAGGTTGAACTGACCAAAGAGATACGTACAGTTGTAGTGCCAGGCAGAGTGAAAGGCCCAGGTGGTGTCTGTGGATGTGACTGCAGGATGGCACTGATCTCTTTGAATGTGGCCTTTACTCAACAATACTGGGTGCATGTGGTAAAGATGGACCATTGGGTAGATGTGGCATTCAAGTGTCACCTGGTGACAGCCATGGAAGAATAATGGTCAAGGAATTTGGGATGTTGGTAGGAGAGAGTTTGAACAAATCTGTGCTGGATACGGAAAGTAAAGAGAATGAGGGAGAGGGAGAGTGAACGGAAAACAGGACAAATAAGTGGAGTATTGGGAGTCACTGAAAGACCAAGTCAGAGGGAAGAGAGGCAGTAATCTGAAAGACAAAGGTGGGAATTTGTGATTTCAGAGGTGGGGCACTCTGCAGGGAAGGCCATGGGATAGCTGAATGGGAGTGGAGAATCAGGTCAGTGGAAACGGTTAGTTGAGGATTTGAGCAAGCAGGTGTAGGAGTAGATGTTTGTCCCCTCCAAATCTCATCTTAACATGCGATCCCCAGTGCTTGGCATTGGGACTTGGTGGAATGTATTGGGTCATGGGGGTGGGTCCCTCATGCATGGTTTGGTGCCACCTTTGTGGTAATGAGCGAGTTCTCTGTTAGTTCACACGACAGCTGGTTGTTTAAAAGAGCCTGGCAGCTCTCTTGCTCCTTCTCTGTCCATGTGATGTGCCTGCTCCCCCTTCCCCCTCTCCCATGAGGAAAACATTCGAGGCCTCACCAGAAGCTGAGCAGATGTTGGGACCATGCTTGTACAATTTGCAGAATCGTGAGCCCAATAAACATCTTTCCTATGTAAATTACCCAGCCTCAGGTATTCCTTTATAGCAATGCAAAACTGACTAACACAAGGAGGCTGGTCTCTATGCAGAGAAAGCTTCTTATAAGGTCATAGTGGGGCTAGGGGCAGAGAGGAGGAGGGGTGAAATGGCCTTATGGGCAGCTTGGGGCAGACATAGGTAGGGCTAAAGGGTGGAACAAACCCATTTACCTGATGGTGGGGGGATGGTGGTCTGGAAAGTTTGAGTGGGTCAAGGATGTCCCTGAAAAAGCTGTATAAGGTACAGAGGGAGAGCTTTCATTTGACTTGAGGCTATAATGAGGCTCTAGGTGTCACTGGAGTCAGACTCCAGATAGGGCCAACAGATCAAAGCTAGGGGTAAGTAGGAGCTTGCAGGCACCTCTTCCCAACTGGTTCAGGTAAACTGGGGTTGAAGAGCAGAAGTCAATCCCAGATGTAAATTCCCTTCAAAAATTTCTCTAAAATGGTCAAGTTAGCCACACTTCAGAGCCTGGGGGTTTGCCTGGTTCTACAATGCTGCTGAGAAAGGGATCTTTGGTGTTGCTTCATGGTTCAGCTCTGCCTTCTGCTATTGAAACTTTCTCTTTGTTGCCCTGAATGTCTGTAGTGGGTGCTGCCTGGAGGACAGGCAGGTTTAGACAGGACTGTCTTCAGCCAGGCGAAATGGGCTTTTCACTGTCACAACTGTTTGTATAGAGCCATTGACTGTGATGACTTGTTCTGACGGATAATACAAAATCACTACTGGAAATTCTTTATGAAAGACCAAACAATAAAAAAAAAAGATCTTTGTTTTGTGGAGGATAAATACTCCATGGCATCCACCTAAATGATTTTTGCTTCTGAAGGTTGAATGCTATTTAACACTTCTGTTGGTCCTTTTTAGGTCAAAGAGCCTTAATCTTTTAAGTACATATTATAACCTCCCACCATCTGAAAACACCATATTATCTGCAACTTCTGGGCAAGGGAGAAAGGGCTATGTCTACCACTGTTTGTCCAATGAATCCATGTCCTAAAGTGACTTTGCAATGGGAGGTGAGAACCTGCTGGTCCTCACCTGGCTGCAGTCCCTGCTCAGCTCTCTCACTGGGGCATCCCGTGCTGAGTGAGACGACAAAGCTTAGAGGTAGGTAGGTATTTGGACTGTATATGTTTATTTTATGCTGACTTTGAAACCCAAATATTAGATGCAAATTCATTCCAATTTTTCTGGACTCAAAGAGATTCCATGGAGTTCCTTACCATTGTCTTATAGAGGTACACTAATGAGGCTGTCGTATGTTGAAGGAAAGAATATACCCCTCACTGAGTCTCTACTCTGGGACCAAGGTGACATTGATGGGATTTTCTTCCTGATGTTCCTCTCCCTCATTATCCTGGGGACACCTCCCATCCCAAACTACATGAAAGGCCCAGGTGGTGTTTGTGGATGTGCCAACATGTTCTGCATGAGCTAACATATTCTTATGTAACCTCCACTGCTGGTGAGTTTGTATTGGGTGGCCTCTGACCCAAGCTGGGCCCATCAGTCCTTACCTTCGAATGTGAGAACAGAGTAGGATGACCAGCTTGTCCCAGTTTTAGCACTAAAACTTTCAAGTCCTAGAAAACCCGCCAGTATCTAACAAAGGGAGGCCATTGGCTACTCTTGGCTGGAGAGAACATCAAAGCCAGTTTCTCTCTGGTGATTGCAGCTCTGAGCTGGTCTTAGTGAGGGAAAATGTGCTGATGCAGAAAGCTTGGTAGAGACTGGAGACTGGGAGAGAGCTTCTAGCTTCACCTCTGCACTTCTTGTGCTCCACACATGGCTCTTCAAAGCCACCAACCAGTGCCTTTCGCTCGTGGCCTGATTTATATTAAATGGAACTTTCTCACCTCAACCAAAAGAAGCCTGGTGAGTGGAACACTCTTCCTGGAGCTGTGCTGAACCTTCCTTCTCATTTCATCTAAGAATAGCCTGGGAGCTGGACAGCAGTGCGAAACTTTACAAAGAAGTGAGGAATCAATTATTTTAGAAGACAGGGTCAAGGCCAGCATGCTACAAAGATACAGAACTGGGAGTCACACTCAGGTCCAGAGACTCCAAATTTATGGTCTTAATGTCACGCTGCAGCTGCCTCTGCAGCCGAATCTGTTAATCCTGGCAAGGTATTGATCAGTTTGGCATCTTATTCTAAAAGACATCAGAAAGGGTCAGTAGAGCACCTTATGCTCACTTCTTCAAGTCCAGTGTCTTCCTTTTGCTGGGGGAAATTCTTAGCAGAAGGAAATGGTTCTCTCACATTTGTCATGGATCAGCATTTTATGTATATGAGCTTACTTAATCTTCATAGCAGTCCTACAGGGTATGGACTATCATAGCCTTACTTTACAGGCAAGAAAACCAAGGTCCAAAGAAGTTCAGCCATTTGATAAGTGGCAGAGTTATTATCTCTGAGCCCTGGCGCAGGTCCCTGTACTCTATCACTTCAGAACATTTAATGATGTCCCCGCAAACCAGGCTGGAAATCAAAGTGCACCTCGCTTTCTCCTGCACTAGCTGCTGGCTGCAGGGAGATTTCAGGAGGGTGTTTACCAATTTGACCTTCTCCTTTTTTCCCCCATTTGTAAGGATTAAATGAGAGTCATGTAGATTGCCAGTTTGTGGTCCTGGCTCATGGTGAGGGCTTAATATACGGGGGTGAAACTAGCTCAGGCCTTCTCTAGATGTATCACTCAAGTTTCAGTTACAGAGCACAGAATCAACTCACATTGTTTAAGCAGGCAGGATTTTATTTTGATTTTTTTCCCCTAAGGGATAAATGGCTTATAGAATTGTTTTGAGGCCAGAGAAAAAGACTCAGGCTGACCATTCAAGAAGAAATCCCGAATCTGGAGTGCAGAACTGACCACCTGGGAGGATGTGTGCAGAACTGACCACCTGGGAGGATGCGAGCTCTTCTGCGACAAGGAAACCACTGGCTCATGAAGTCCAGAAGGCACGCTGGGCAGGAGGCCACTGCTGCTTACACCAGCTCTGGAACAAGGCCACGTCTGCTATGATCCACACGAGGAAAATGGGTGCTCCTACTCTGTAACACTCACGAAACCAGACACTTATACCTGCTACCGAGAAGCTAGATGCTCCAAGTCCATTCTGATCAGTAGGGAGAGTCAACAGAAGCATTACTTCAGCCTTACTTCCACCTTCTTCATCACATATGCTTGCATCTGACTGGCTGAGATGAAATTGCAGCCATACTGGGATGCAGGGAAGTCTGGAAATGCAGTTTTTAGCTTTCTAGTCTCTGCAGCTCAAATAGGCATGCAAGAGAGAAGGTAGAATTGTTGTTGGGTACCAATGGGTATTGGGTACCAATCTATCATGCTGGGGTTGTCCCCTAGGCCGGGCAATCTTCAGGATGCTGAATGGTACTTCTGGGTAGAAATGCTAACATTTCGATGAGGTTATTGAGTGCTCAGATGAGGAGCAAAGTGTGGGCATGGCAGGAAACCAATCTCCATGATCTTCCTCTGCCTGCATGGAACTGTGAGTACAGCTGCTGTGCAATGGACACCCCTGGGACATACATCCTTCTCTGCACTTCATGTGACAGGTGGAGTGGGCAATACGTGTGGTGTGAGGTTCTCTAGACCAAGGTTCTGGTTGCCCTTGTCCATCGACAAGGTGTGACATTGAGCACGCTTCCTCCTTTGTAAACCGGTGGGCTGGATGTGACTCCTCATCACACTTAGCAAGCTCTAAACTTACAAGAAACAGATTCATATGTGGTAACTTCATTCCAGAGCAACATTGAAGGAATAAGGCATTCGTTTTCAGTATCAACAATGTCAAAACCACAGTATCTGGGTCTGCGTGGTTTCTGGTAAAACAGAGGCTGTTAAAACTCCATCAGTGCAAATGTGGCTGTAAATAGATAATAAATCGTGATAGGTATATAGGACTGCTATATTTGGACTCAAACTTGTTAACCCTCACAAGATAAAATTCAGTTTGATGGCTCAGTTCTCCAAACTGGGCAAAGGTTCAGAAACGGAAGGTTTGTGGATTTCATTGCTAAGAAAACAGTAGAAGTAGCAATCTAGAATGTCAATATTGAAGCTAAATTTTACTGCTGGAACAGAGGCCAAAGTTGGGCCCTTAGTTTTTGGCTCTGTGGAGATCAGACGTGAATTCCTGGATTCTGTTCGCCTGACATTTTAAGGGACTAGAGCCATTTAAAAATGCTGAATATGCATGCAAAAACTAACATGTAAAGGCTAGCATTTAGACTCTGTTAAAAAAATTCCTAGCAACCTGGATGACCTTCCTAGGTAGAGGTCACCTGCTTAAGAAAGTCCAAATTCAGAAACGTGTGATTGGTGGCTAATACGAGACTATTTCCCTGGCAAAATCCCAAGAATCTTAGCAGCTAGTTTTGTCCTGAGTTTTACATAAATAAATCTCGTTTGGCTCTCTGGAAATTCATCCTTCATGGGACATAAGGCCCTCCATACCAGAGCAAAACTCTTCTCTAGCAATGTACATTTTCGTGGTTGCCTGTGGCATTCACTGTTTTATTTTTTTGGAAAGTTAAGAGGCCCTAAGGGCTAGAGAGACCTTTCAGTTCATCCAGCCCAGTTCCTTAGTTGGGGGACAGGTGGGGAATAAAGTCAGTGTGAGAAGGTCTAGGTCAGGGGGAGGGAGTCCTGACTGTCATCTGATTGTTAGTCCTATTCGACCCCGCTCCTGTCCTCAGCTGACAGTGTGCCCAGCAGACATCGAGGTTCTGTGAGTCAGTCAACTTCTTCCCATTCCCATCTCACCCTCCATTTTTTTTCTTGCTTTCTTAAGCAATCTGTGTTGTTTTCTCATTTTTGTAGCTGGCAGAATCCTTTAAAGATTTACCGAGTGTCCAGCATCTTGTCCAGCTTAGCTTCATTTCTGAGTCTGATCAGTTCCCAAGTATTGATCCATCCATTGATCAGATTCCCCTCTCTCTTCCCTCCACCCCACTTCCATACCAAATCATGAAAATGAATGACTCTTGGCTAGACTGGCGGGCATGGGTTAGCGTGAGTAGCTTCTCTCCCATAGCATCAAGGATGCCCAGGGGAGCTGGTAGCGAGGGGGACAAAGCAGGAACCTGTAGATCCCCACCAGCAGATATTTAAGGCAGGAGACTAGACAATGAGAATATAAGAGAGCAAACTTGAATGCAAGAGTTAGGGCTCACCTACAACAGGATTGTTCTTTTGTGTTAACCAGAGTGAGCGGTAGATGGTCAGCTTTGTTTACAGGCCGGCATCTACCATGATCTTAGCACGGCATGTGTGTGCGCTTACTTGAGTGTGTGTGTGTATGTGTGTGTGTATTTGTGCATTCAGGAACCTATGAGCAATAGGAAACATAAGGTACATTCCTTAGTGATGGTTCACAATCCACTTGAAAATATGCAACGAACCCATGCAACATTGCAGGGCATGGATTAACTGCTAAATAACAGTGGACAGGTCTAAACTGGCTATGAGGATGCCCAATTCCAACTCTCCATCTGCTTTTTCAACTTGGCTGTGGGGGTCTCAGTTTGCCCTTCTGCAATGTGAAGGTATCTTAGTCAGCTTGGGCTGCCATAACAAAATGCCACAGACTGGGTGGCTTGGGTAACAGACATGTATTTTTTACAGTTCGGTAGGCTGGAAAGTGCAAGATCAGGTCCAGCAAGGTTTGGTTTCTAGTGAAGGCTCTCTCTCTCTTGGCTTGTAGACAGCTGCTTTGCCCTCACATAGCATTTACTCTGAGCATGCACACACCCAGACAGAAAGCTTTCTGGCGTTTCTGCTTATAAGGGCACTAAGTCTGCAGGATCAGGGCTTTGCTCTCATTTAATCTTAATTATCTCCTAAATGCCTGCTACGCTCCCAAATGTTTGTGTCTCACCAAAATTCAAATGTTAAAACCAAATCCCCAATGCAATAGTATTCAGAGGTGGGTCCTTTAGAGAGGGCAGATCCCTCATGAATGAGATTAGTGACTTTATAAAAGAGGCTGAAGGCAGCCTGTTTGTCTCTTCCACCAGGTAGGCGCCATCTATGAAGCAGAGAGTAGGTAGAGAGTAAGGGAGCCTGTCTCTTCCAGCCAGATGCCATCTGTGAAGCAGAGTAGGCCTTCCAGAGGCTGATGGCTGGCGCCTTGACCTCGAACTTCCCAGCCTCCTGAGCCATGAGAAAATAAGTTTCTGTTGTTTATAAGTGACCTAGCATAAGGCATTTTGTTATAGGAGGCTGAATGGACTAAAGCAAAGGCCTGTCTCTAAACACAATCACACTGGGGATTATGGCTTCAACTGATGCATTTTGGGGAGACACAAGTAGAAGGGATGGGACTAAACAATTCTTAAAAAAAAAAAAAACTTTAAAAAATAACATGGATACAGGAATGTGCACAGAGCATGTGATTGTCTACAAAGCAAGCACATGGTCTGTGGGTGTCAATATCACCCAAGGTGAGAAATAGAATGATGCCCACATCCAGAAGCCCTTTGATTGCCCTCCCGATTGTCCTCCTTTTCTTTCCTGGGGGCAATCAATGTGGTCTACAGAGTTTTTGAAATCTCTTTCCCCTCTAGTCACCCATGCTAGCTATAACCAGCACTGGTGTTAACTATGCTAGATATAACTAGCATGAGTCACTCACTCTAGATATAACCACCATGGATAGAAGATTCCCAGAGCCCTAGGCCAGAGCTGTTAAAACACTAGAACTCTATGTTATCTAAGCTCTGTAAATCATCTAACAACAGCATGAGTACTTAGGGCCCAGACTGTTCTTTTAGCCTTCAGAACTCGACTATTTTTTAACAACTGAGGATGATCAACTGCATTTCCATATCTTCTCTCCTTGCTGAGTACTTGGCACTGTGGTTCTGAGGTTGTTCTGTGGGTCAGAAAATTCCTGCTTGCATCCCAAAGCTCAGTGCCAAGCTACAGAGCTATTTTTTTCTAGTGGTGTAAAATTGAGCTGGGTGGGTACAACATGGTGCTAAGCTGTTTCTCAGGGCTGCCAAACTGGGACTTGGCTTGGGCACTTATGCCCCTAAAAGGTTGCTGCAAACATAGAAAAAGGCCAAGCATTGTGATTTCATGCACACACACACACCACTGCCTCCAGGCCCTGAACCACGTAATATGCACACGATACACCCATTCAAATGATATTTGCAAAAGGAAATGGGTTTGAAAATTCTTTGAATGGAAAAAATGGGTCTGGATACTGTTCAGAGACAAATGAGTCCACGAGGTTTTACTAAAAAGCTGGTTTCCAGCAAGGCTTAGAATCATTTCGCTGCGGCTTTCACTGTATTAGAGGTTTCTAGCCTCGTTCAGTCGGTGATGCAGTTGGAGGAATTCTGGTGATTCATTGGGGGAGTGAATGACCTTTTCTTGTCTCTTTTCATCTACCCATCAGCTCAGTCTTGTTGGGTCATGCCTGCCACATGCTCCCTGCCTGAATGCCTGAGCACATTCACTCACGTATACGCAGGTGCACGCGTGTACACACACCCCAGCCACCCTTACCATCTCTCCATCACAGCTCTTGCCACTTCTGCCTGCTGGTTGGACATAGGTCATAGCTGGCCTGATCCACAGCTTGCTAGCTGGAAAAATGTTGGAGAAGATGGTCCTGTGGATTTCCTCCTGACCCCTGAGCCTGGAGGAATGGTGGCTCTGATGAGCTGAGTGCCCACTCTGTTTCTTCCCCTCTAGGATTTAAATAATTAATTCTCACCATATGACATCTTCTGCTGGGCAGACCACACATGGAGCTGGAACAGGTGATCACTTAGAGTGCACGGTTTGAGGCATAGGAAGGTCCCTGGCTTCTCAATTTCCCTCTTTTTCTCCATTTCACCGGCACGAGCTCATGCCTTCATGGGTTAATATCTAGTAGAGCTCAGCCAACACCACTGAGGAACCTGTGGACAAATGTCACAGGGGGCTGAAAGCGGGAGAGGAGGGCTTCTGGGAGAGGGTGGCAGAGGGCCAAAGACCACTTTGCTTTTTAACAGCTATGGGGAAGACTAAACATCAGAACTTCAGCAGGCAAAAGGAGACACTCTGCTTTCAGATAAGCACTGGTCACATCAAAATGGCCTCAACAGGCTGAGAGTTTGAGGATTCACTCATAGAGAGGACTGAGGCCTCTGGTTACCTTAGGCACAAATGAGGTGTTAAGGACAATCAGGTTAGCAGCCAGCCCTGCTCTGATCTCCTGCCTGTTAATTACTTGGTGTTTCTATGTCTTTGTGGTGAGAATGGACACCTGCCATTCTGTATTGGCTTAGCCCCAGGTATAGACTCCAAGTATAGGAGCACACTGAAGCTTCCTCAGTGTCCTTGATTTGTACAAAGGAGAGTGCCTGCCTAATACCAAAACAGAGTCACAGAGGCCAGGAATTTATCACACAATGGATCCTCCTGACGTGCACAAGGCAAGCCCTTACAAAAACTTGGAGGTTTTTAAGAGACATAAAAGTAAAGTAGTTCTTGAATGTGAGTCCATGCAAGACTGCAAATGAAAACAGAGTGAAACTTGATCAAACCTGGTGTTCCTCTTACAGGCTTCCTCGGGGTGAAGGAGATTGCTATAGACTGGAAAATGTAATTTCAAGGGGGCCTGGAGAGAGACAGCAATAAAGACCAGTTTGTTTTATTGCACATTTTGAGGCGAAAGGCTTAGGAAGTGCCTTAATGGATGAAATGAGAGATGGTTCTAGAAGACGGAGCTTGATAAAAGGTGAGCGGCCCAAGCTCTCAACAGGAGAGGTCATGCTTTATTTAATTTGTAGGAATTCATGGAAATTTTACTGTAATGGTCACAAAGTAAAAATTATGGGCTGTTTGAGTGTCCATTAATGGGTGTTGAAGAAGCAGAGGTGAAAAAAAACTGCAGCTAGTTGTCAAATACACTGGTGTGCTGGTAAGTGCTAACAACAAGCTCTGGGAGTGGAGGAAGGGGTGGAGTTGGGGTAGGGTGGGAGAAGTCCTGACCTGTTGTGTTTGCCAATTTCCATGGTGTAAATACTCCCACTGCAGCTAATTTCAAGCTATCAAAGAGATGTTGCTGAACACAGAGTTGGGAAGAAATCTGTACAATGTGTGTTCTTGTGAGCTGGTGAGAGCCAGGTCCACACAGCCCTGCTTAAACTACCCAGCTAGTTGTTTCTTTGGCTTTGATGTGGGGAAGAGGGGGAGGGGAGAGCAGCTGATCTGGTTGTCTTTCCTCAGATGAGACTTGACAGCCAGCTTCAGGATGGCAGGCCAAGCTGTTTTAGGTGGCACAAGACTGGGGCTGGGGAGGAGAGCCAGATACAGGCCACTCTCTCCTGAAGCCGTTATTCAAAATTCTAATGTTTTAAAATTATTCCTTAGGAATCTGAAATACGTCAGAGAAATTCCAGTAAACCCAGAGGATTCTGAATAACACATGATGTTAATGGCAAAAGAATACTGGGTCTTTTGGGGAAAGTGCCCATTATTTGAAACGAACTCTTTTTAATGATGTGTGAATTGACCTTTGGTAACAGGATCAACAAGGGTTGTGGGGTCATCCCTCTTGTAGCTGGTGAAGATTACTTAGAAAGGAATGGCTGCTATTTCCCTTGGAGCTCCTTACCCACGCTCCGTGTGTCTAGCATATTTTTAAATTTTTTCATTTTATTGCGTTTTAGGTTTTGGGGTACATGTGAAGAACATGCAGGATTGTTGCATAGGTACATACATGACAATGTGGTTTGTGTCTAGCGTTTTTTAAAAGACCAGACCTGAATTAAAATATTACCTCTCAAAGTACAATCATACTTGCCAGACCAAGAGGGCAATGCTTGTTCCTGTGAGGATGGTCATCTCCGGTATGAGGCACCTTTTCTTTGAAGGTAGAGTTTCAATTCTTTGGTCCTAAAAGTATTGAAAACCAGTCCTTCTCCTCTTTCCAGAAGCCTCAGGGTAGGGGATTCCAGGGGAGTATCCCTTGACCCCTCTGTAGAGCAGCCCTGCATTTTGGATGTCCCAGTTAGACTCTGATTGAAGAAAGGTTTCTGTAGCTAATAAATACAACAAGTTAAAAAAAACAAAATGCAAATACCTAACTCACCAAAACAAAACACAAAACTATAAAAGGGAATGTCTGCTATTTAATGGCTTATTCCTGCTTGCTGCTTTTTTTTTTTTTCCATTGAGCTTATCCCATGCTTACTAGGTACTTATGTCTTTTACATTTAAAGACTAGAAAGTTAGGAAACTCATTATAAAATTTGATCTATGAATATTTATTACCAAGTGCTAGAGAAATAAGTAAGACCTGGCTTCCCTCTGCTCAGGACACTTGTTATTTAATAAGGAACACAGTGACTTGCAGGAGTTGGAGCCTCATTCGGGAGGCTGTGGTCAGCTTGTGACCAGGGCAGTGTCCAGTCAGAGCTGTGTTTTTAGAAGGCAGTGTGGGAAAGGAGGGTTGGGAAGAGAGACCATGAGGAGGAAAAACATGGTCCATGCAGACTGAGATAGTGGGAAGGAAAGAGGAAATGGGTGAGGGGTCACCAGTTTCAGGAAGAGAAACACAAACATCAAGAGAAACTGTTTTAAGGGCTAGATGGTAAACCCAATTGAACTCTTAGGAGACAGGAAGAAATATGTATTCTCCATGGGTCACTGGTGTTGCTGCACATCTTTTGAGCAGAGGCACAGGTAGCCTTTGTTCTAGACTATCTTTTCAAGGATGTTTGACGAGTGAACAGCCTTAGATGATAGTGTTTTTCCATGGGCCAGAAAGTAAGTTTGCTTGTTGTCCCATAAAATAAATATAGTATCTCAAAGGTCATGCAGATTTATTTGGAGCCTACTACAAAAAGGAAGCTCATGCTGCCTGCTGTGCTGAGGGTGATAAAATCTTTGGTCTCTGACCCAGGAGTCTCGTGTCTTCTTACATTCATGAAACTGAGGTCAGAAAGATAGGCCAGCAATGACAATGCCCTCAAGTAAAAATGTATAGGAATTAACTTTTGGCTTTTGAGTAACAGTCAGCATGCACAGAGCTCTTACTACTTGCCAGTGACTGTCCTAAGCATTGTGTGTGTATTATCTCATATGAGGCTCCAATGACTCACCCAGGAGTGATCAGCTCCTATTTGAAAGATTATTCCAAAGGGCGTTCTTGAGAGGTACTGCAAGGCATTAACTATATTTACAATCAAAACCAGAGATTTTTGTTAATAGCATAACAGATGAGAAAAATTACTTTCTATTGATACATTATATGTTTAATGTGTGTGGGTTGGCCTGTGTTATTAAACAGGCATCTTCCTGCTGCATGAGCAGGTAGAAAAATCTACAGGGAGTCCAGTAGTTCTACCCTTTGGAATGATGCCCCAGGCTTGAATCTGAACTGATTCAGTCTAGCTAATGTTTTGGAGGATTCTTGCTGCCTGTGTCCAAAGCTTGGGTATTTTGACATTGACCTTGAGTGACCTTTTTATGCAAGTGCAATGGAAGCATCTAAAAGGACAGCTAAAAGTTTGTCACATTTACCAAATAGGTTGTGCTTTTCTGCTAGCTTGTTAATAATGTGCATATCTGGGGTAGAATCTATCTAGAAGGGAGGTTTTGGGGAAGAGACTATAGCCCCATCTACAACTAATTGTTGGAGTCTACTGATATTTACTCAAAAGGACATACTAATTTGAAAATAACAGAACTGACTTGTGTCAGGCTGCAACTCTCACATAGGAGGTGAATATTATTACTATCTTCATATTACAGATGAGAAAACTGAGGCACAGGGAAGACTGATCTGCCCAAGGCCTCACAGCTAGGAAACGCTAGCTCCAAGATTCAAAATGTCACCTTTACTTGTTCTGCTGAAGCAAAATGTAGCTGTCATTTCTTCCTTGTCATGAAAAATTAATTTGCAGCAAGGAAGAAGTGGAGATTATATATGTGAAGTTTGCTATTTAAAATAGATGACTGTCAGAGGTCTGTATTTTTAGAATTCATTGCCAGGGGCAGATAAAGTTTTGCATAGGCCAGGCCCAGCCCTCTGGCTTTTGCATGTCTCTTCTAGCTCTAGGGGATCCAAATACAGTTTTTAACATCGATGCCTTTCCCTCTGGCTCATTCTGATCTTATTTTAAGGGCAAAGAAGAACGCTGAGCTTGGCTTGGGTAAAATTGGAATTCACCTGCCTGGTGCTCTTCTCATAAAAGTCCTGCTTCCAAGAAGGTAGGTTAACGAGACCTCTGTGGGAGATGCCTTCCCAGAGCTATTCTCTCTTCTTCCTTGGTGAGGTTTCAAACACTTAAGTTTGGTCCAAGCCAGTCATGGAAAGTCCATCCTTTTGTGCTGGCGAGTGGTTTATGAGGGACCCTATAGCCCCATCCTGGCCAATGATGGGGAGTAAGTGAGCAATTTTGGACATGACTTTCCTTCTGATAAAAGATAGAGAGCATTACGAGGAGAAGCCCCTTCTGCTCCCACCCTTTCTCTTTCTGCTTGGGTGGGACACTGTCATGTGAGGATTCGATGTCCCGTGCTGCAGTAGTCATCTTGTGACCATAAACGGAGACTCACCAACACGTGAGGGTGGCAGAGCAGAAAGAAAGAGGCGAGGTCTTCGGTGGCATGGTTGAGCTGCCTAACGAACTCCCAGATGGCTAACCTCTAGCTCAATGGTTATGGAAGACTCACAGTATAAGCTGCCTCCAGTTAGGCATTCTGTTACTTGTAGCTGAAAGCATTCCAAACCAAGTAAGTGTTAATTAGTAAAGAAAAAAACAAAGGAAGAGTGGCTAACTCTCTGAAAAAAGAGTCAACCCTGATGTTCAAGAAACATGTGTCCTGAGACCTTGATTAATCCCATAGTCATAAATCAATGATAAGCCCATAAAATGCAACAAAGTGTTACTAAAAAAAAAAAAAAAAGTGGAAGAGACTTTTTGTCCTAATCAGGGACACTGGTTGTAAGTGACTCAAAAATTAACAAAAGGAATGAAAGTATTAGTGAAATGTGGAAACATAAGCTTCAGATACAGCTTGATCCAGGGCTCAAGTTTTGTTATTAAGTCTTGGTCTCTCTGTATCACTTCGTTCTGATCTTCTTTGAGTTGACTTCATGTTCTAGCTCTGAGTGATAGCAAAAGGCTGCTGTCAGCTTTGGGGCCACAGCCTTCATTGTCAAGTCCAGCAGTAAAAGAGCAAGTTCCCCTAAAGGTCTCAGCCAGACTCATTATTTCCAAAGGTGTGATTGGGCTCCATGCCCCCAGGGGAATGTGATGCTTTGATTCAGGCCTTAGTCACCTGCCTTGCCTTGGCACATGGTAGAGTCAACTTCAGCTGAAAGTTCATAGACAGAGGATAGGGTAGAACTTCTTTCCCAGAAGAAATCAGGGACTGTCATTGGAGGGCAGATGAATGTTTGGTTACAAAATTGGAGATGTTTATTCTGTTCCTTCAGAACAGACGTTAAAAAGCATGTTTTCTACTTAAAAACCGTCTCTTTATTCAAAATTCCTTTTTTTTTTTTTTTGAGATGGGAGCACAGTGGCATGATTATAGCTGACTACAGCCTCGAACTCCTGGGCTCAAGCAATCCTCCTGGCTCTGATCTGATGCCGCCCCATGTCCGCCATGACCACTCCCCCATCTCCTCCAGTGGCTGAGACTGCAGGAACACACCACCATACCATGCTAATTATTTTATTTTTAGTAGAGACAAAGTCTTATTGTGTTATCCAGGCTGGTCTCAAACTCCTAGGCTCAAGAGAACCCCCGGTCTTGGCCTCCTGAAGTTCTGGGATTTCAAGCATGAGCCAGTGTGCTTGGCCTTTATTGAACATTCAGCATACACACACACACCCATGTTTTTAACTTCCATCACAAGTATTAGCAATCAGCCACCTTTTCAGAATCTTTTTCTAGGAGATTTTACATAAGATGTGCGGAGAACACAAGCCACATAGTTATGCATGCAGAGATGTCTGTTGAGACCCTTGCCAGACTCATAGTGTCATGATTTAAATTCATGCCTTGGAAACTTACAAATTAGTGCAGGGCATACAGCTTCTGGTTTTACTCTCAAGTGGCTGGAAGGACAAATTTGTGACCTGGCAAAGAACTACAGTGATGAACATTTTATCAAGAGTGACAAAGGGCCTTGGCAGAGAAGAAAGCTGGTGGCCTGACCCCATTTGTGACTTCATTTGCCACTCATTCATTGCAGAACACAAGGAATGCCTCTTTCCTTGAGAGCTGTACCAAGGCGTAGGGTGTGTCTCCCTACGCATATTTGGTCTCTGGGAAGGGCCACTAAAGACGCCCCCATGAAGCACTGAAGGCAATGGTGTCATTACATACTGCAGTGACTCCCAGAATGTGGAACTCACACCAGGCGAGAAATACTTAATGGCATTAGGGACCACACAGATAAGCACTTCTTCACTTGAGCAGCTATTCAAGTATTCGTTTGTTTAGATTTACAGGAACTCCACATAGCTAGCACCCCACACTCCGATTTTAGGGCTGTGATTGCTGAAGGAAAGGCTGAATCAAACAGCTTTCTGGTTATCTGTCTTATGCAGACCTCATTCATCACTGGTGCATGCCCAGGTAGAAGACAGACACAATGGAAGTTGCAAAGAAAGACCGCAGAAGGCAGAAGTTTGGGAAACATGACTCTTCAAAATGCTTTCCCATTAAAAATGTCGTTTGCCTTTCTATTAGTTTTCTGCCACTGCATAACAAATGACTATAACTTTGGTAGCTTAAAACAGTGTACATTTGTTCTCTCACAGTTTTTTCCATGGATTAGGAACTAGACCTGGCTTCTCAAGTGCTCTGATCAGGCTCTCACAAGGCTCAGTCCTGGTGTTGACCAACTGAGCAGGCTCATCCTCTTCCCGAGCTTAGCGTCTTCTTCCACGCTCATGTGGTTATTGGCAAAATTCAGCTCCTTGTGGTTGTAGGGCTAAGGTCTCCACTTTTTTGCTGGCTGTCAGCTGGAGGCTATTCCCCGATCCCAAAGGCCACCCACAGTGCTTGCCATGTGGCCCCTGCAGAGGTCCCCTTTATAACATGGCAGCTAATTTCTTCAAAGCCAGCAAAGGAGTCTCCCTTCAGTCTGCTAAGGTGAATCTTAAATAGACCAACTTTATAGTAGGAGTGACTATCCCATCCTTTTTACTATGTCGTGTAAGCTAATCCAGAGAGTGACTCATTATATTCACTGTTCTCACACTCAAGGGATGGGCTTATGCAGGGCATGTATTCCACAGGGCAGGAACCTGGGGCCACTTGGAACTCTGTCTACCACAGCATTTAATTTCTCCCTGTGATAGTTAATTTTATGTGCCTATTTGACTAGACCATGGTGTGCCCAGATATTTGGTTAAATGTTATGTCTGAGTGTGTCTGTGAAGCTGTCTCTGGATGAGATTAGCATCTGAACTGGTAGACTCAGTAAGCAGACTGCCCTCCTTAATATATAGTTGGGCCTCATCCTAACTGTTGAAAGCTTGAATAGAATAAAATGTTGAATAATAAAGGATTCTTTCTGTCTGCCTGCCTGTCTTCAAGCTAAGGCATCAGCTTGAATCTTTCCCTGTGTTTGGACTCGAACTGGAACTATACCATCAGCTCTCCTGGGTCTGGATTTGTCAGCCACTGTAATTACATGGGCGAATTCCTTATAATAAATTTCTTTCTTTATATCTAACCTCCCCCCTCCCCATACAAGCATGCACCATGTGCACACATACCATGCACACACACATACTTACCATGCACACATCCTATTTGTTCTGTTTCCCTGGAGAACCCTAACTAATACTCTCCCCTTCTTTCTGTTCACTCACCAAATATCCCTTTAGTGTTGCATATGCCACACACCATGCTAGGTTCCAGATATGCAGTAGTGATAACACAGACATAGTGCCTACATTTATGAAGTTTACATTTAATCAGAAGATAGTCCCCAAGTGAGGTTTGTGTGCTGGGCCCTCCACACAGTGGCTGCAACAAAGAGGATGAGCTAGCTCTCAGTACTGCCATGAGCAGCTTAGTGTGGCTGACATACAGGGCAGCGGTTGATGTGTGGTGTGGACGGGCTGGATGTCCATCATGTATGTGGAGAGCTGGGGGCTGGATGGAGATAATTTTCTGTGGGGGTTATGGTGGGAAGGTTGGTGTTTGAGCTGGCAGACACCTCCAGCATTTCAGTGCAGGAGGGCCTCAGGGTAGCGATCTCAGTGAAAGGGCCATGGGGACTAGTCTTGATGTACACCCAAAGCAATTCTATGTAGCCCATGCATAAGAGGAGCATTGCTTGAGAAAATGTCTGTTGTCTGTCTCAAAGCATGACATCTGCATGCGAAGGGGCTGGTCTGGGTGCTGGTGCAGATGCTGGTGGGTAGAGGCCTCTGAGTGTCCTCGTGGCCCCGCCATGGAGCTGGCCCTTAGAGGAGGTGGTAGTTTGATGGGGAGGGTGGTCAGGAGAGAGGACTGAAGGGAAGTGCAGCTCATCATTTTCCTGCTTTTCTACCTCTCTGCATCATAATTTGGAGTCATGATAAAGTGAGACAAAGTCCATCTGGATAATTTAAAATACACAATTCATACATTTATGTCAGTTCAAATTTGAAAATGTTAATTCTTTGGAAAAGTATATGGTTTTGACCAGAATGATGGCACTGGCTTTCATCAGTGAAAGGAGGTGGTAAAGGAGGGTGGTCCCCAGTCATCCTGGCTGGGAACAGTAGGGGTGAGTGGAGGGAGGGACATGGCTTACCTCTCTCTGATCCCTGGAATCTGTCCTCTTTCCTGTGGTTCCTGCCTGGGCTGGCAGGGGCCTGCTGAGCCTGGGGACCAGGCCCCTGATCATGTCCCCTCACCCCAGGTCCCTTCCTGTCTCCTCCCCAGTGTTTGTCAGTAGAGTGCTCCAGATCATTTCTTGATGAGATTTAAAACCCAAGCAAGAGACAGATGCACAGACCCCTCTTGTTTACTCAGCCCCAAAGGGAAGCCCGGCTGGGCACCTGCCGTGCTGGGGGATTTGGAGTTTGAAGCTTGGGCACACCAGATAGCCGGTGAGGGTAACGGGAAGGAGAAAGTTACTAGCGCCGGGAATGATCAGAATTCCAATTCCAGCTCTGTTACTTGCTGACGTCTTGGTAACCTTGGTTACCTGTGTTGAGCCTCTGTTTCTTCACCTGCCTCAAAGATGGTGGTTTGGAAGATTAGATGAGACGGGGAACCCGATTGACAAGGTATTGTCAGCTGCACTATATGTACACGCTGAATGTCAGTCCTCGCTCCCTCTTCTCCAATGGGGTTAGGATATTTTAGATCTTTTAAGCAGTAGCATCCATGTTGCACACTCAACGAACACCCTTCGTGCAGCTACTAGTTACCATCTCATCTTAGGTTCAAAGTTCTTCGGCACCGTATAGTCTTTTTTGCTAGAGGTGGAAGCAGGAGGTCAGCTGGTGGGAGACGAAGGTGAGTCATGGATAGCGGAACATAGAAAGCCTGAGAGTAGAGAGTCTGCAGTGCCTGTGACTTTGTGGCTGTCTGTGACACATGCAAACCTATGTGCCAGACAAGTGACGAGGTTTGGCTGTGTCTCCACCCACATCTCACCTTGAATTGTAATAATCCCCACGTGGCAAGGGCAGGGCCAGGTGGAGACGTTTGAATCGTGGGGATGGCTTTTTCCTGTGCTGTTCTCGTGATAGTGAGTAAGTCTCGCGAGATCTGATGGTTTCATAAAGGGGAGTTCTCCTGCCCATGCCCTCTTGCCTGCCGCCCTGGGAGTGGTCTCTCTGCTGTTCCTTCGTCTTCTGCCGTGATTGTGAGGCCTCCCCAGCCTGTGAGTCCATTAAACCTCTTTCCTTTGTAAATTACCTAGTCTCGGATATACCTTTATTAGCAGAGTGAGAGCAGACTAATAGAACAAGTGCTTCCCCTATGCGTGTGGGCTGTGGGTCGCTTCTCAAGCTCAGCTCAGGATGGTTGGGGCAGAGCTGGGCTGTGGTCAGAGGTTTATTCTGATTCCCCGTTGACTGTGCCCACTTAATCTTACTCTTTATCTTACACCATAAAGTTTTTTCCTTTTGCTTTCCTCTCCTGGTCCTAACCCATGAGATTTGGTTTTGCTTGTTTGCTGCCTGTGGGAGGTGAGGCTTCTGGTTGAGTAGCAGCAGCTGGCAAGCAAAAGCTCTCGCCCCTTGGCCTTTAGCCACTGCACTTATACCTAAGCCTTTTCTTTTTCTTTTTTCTTTCTTTTTTTTTTTTTTTGAGATAGAGTTTTGTTTTTGTTGCCCAGGCTGGAGCGCAATGGCGCAATCTCGGCTCACTGCAACCTCCGCCTCCCGGGTTCAAGCGATTCTCCTGCCTCAGCCTCCCAAGTAGCTGGAATTACAGGCCCCTGCCACCATGCTCGGCTAATTTTTGTATTTTTAGTAGGGACGGGGTTTCACCATGTTGGCCAGGCTGCTCTCGAACTACTGACCTCAGGTGATCTGCCTGCCTTGGTCTCCCAAAGTGCTGGGATTACAGGCATGAGCCACTGTGCCCGGCCATACCTGAGCCTTTTCTTGAGAGCTTGATTGTAGGTTCTAGCAGGGGAGTGCAGCTACTTGTATATCCTTGACTGAACACTGGTCCTCCTCTATCAGGGATGATCATCCTCTTCGACACAGCTTCAGGAGGGATGCACATGGAGCAGTGAGGGAGGAAGGGGACACCCGCCTAGACAGTCAGATGGGCCAAATCAACTCTGGCAATCCATAGAGTGACCGATGTTGCAGTGAGATCACCCTCACACCCCTTGAGCCTTTTCTTGAACTTGAAACTGTTGATCAAGATGTTTGGCCTCAAGAATAGCCTAGAGGATGTTGAAACAGGCAGGTGCAGAGATTTTTCAGTGAAAACTCTTGGGGTAGAAGCAGGAGATCAAATTATGTAAATGTCAGGCAAATGGCACTTCATGTAGCACACTGGGCAGAATGGAAAGTGGAATTAGGTGGCTTTGCAGTCCTGTGACCTGTGCAGCTGCCTGGGGCCATGAGAAAAGTGAGGAAATGTGTAAAGTAGAATGAGCATTTCTATCACCTGAAAGCTGAGCACCTGTCTATGACAGCAGAGACTCCTGGAGTGGTTTCATGGGTTTGGGGACTCATCACTGAGGTTTCCTGCCCAGGATTGCTGACTTTAGGTGAAGCAAAGGGGACTCACTATGTACCAAACACTGTGCTGAGGATAAATAGATGAGCAGGACAAAAATTCCATGGCCCAGTGGAGAATGCAGACTCCTAAAGAGAAGAGTAAACTATAAAGTAATGTGTTGAGCACAGGATTTATGGAGGAGTGTGGAGCTGATCTCCAAACTCCTAGGTAAGGGGGTGGAAGAGTGAAGTTAGGGGAGGCTTCTGGAGGAACTGATAGAGCCAGGTCTTAAAGGACTGACAGAGGTTAGCCTAGCAAAGGGTGGTAATGTAGGTGATTCTGTGTGTTTGAGTGTGTGTGGGTGTGCATATGCTGTGGGTAGAAATATTCTAGGCAAATGTAACCACGTGAACAGAAGCATAGAGGGAAGAAAGAGCATGGTGCGTGAGGGAATTGATCAGCATTTTGTAACTGCCGTGGCATAAAGAATTTGGTGGCAACTACTGCTACTGGGAGGACTGATTATGAAGACCCTTGCAGCTGTTTTGTTGATTAGGGCATTACTCTGTAGGTGGTATGGAGTTGTCCACATTGTATAGCAAGGGAGACTGACTTTCAGAGAGGTTTGCTAACCTGCCCAAGTATGCACAGCTAATTAGTAGTAGAATTGGCATGCAAGTCCAGGCCTGGCTGCCTCCCAACCAGGGTTGCCAGATTTAGAAAATAAAAGTACAGAATACCCACTTAAATTTGAATTTCAAACAACAAATATATGTATATTAAGCATATGTATATACCAAGCATTATTTGGAACATACTTATACTTAAAAAAATTATTTGTTGTAATCCCAGCTACTTGGGAGGCTGGATTGGGAGGATCATTTAAGGCCAGGAGTTTAAGGCTGCAGGGAGCTATGATTGTACCACTGCACTCCAGCCTGGGTGATAGAGTGAGACCCTATCTCTAAAAAGAAAACACAATTATTCGTTGCGTATATAGAATTCAAATTTAACTGGGCATCCTGTGTGTTTGTTAAATCCGGTAACCCATCTTCTAAAGCCTTGCTCTTTCTCCTGTTCCACGATGGTCCTAATGCTCCCCCATCCCAGGAAGGCTTCACAGAAGAGGCAAGCTTTAGCACAAACTGAGGGATGATGGGGAAAGGAATGTCCAGAATGTGCAGAGTTGCAATTTAACTATTTAAAAGTAAGTCTTTCATGGTTGCCTATACTAATGAGATGGGATTTAACGTGACCAGTACAATTGTTTCACCACCCATTGCATCCTCAACACGAAGTGGAGGATTCTCATGGGGAGGCAAAGAAGCAGAGTCTTTGACAACTGGGATTATTTTGTCTTTTTCATCCATTATGTTTCAGGAGCTTTAAAATCTTTCGACAACTTAGGGGGCAAATGGGTATGTCACGTATACTTTTAATATTTTCTATGGTGTGGGAAAAAAAGGAATTCCAAATATGGAAGATTGTATTCTCCAGTGCTTTAGCCACCTTAAATACTCTTCAAAGATGTGCCAACAGGAACAAGAATGAATAGGGTTTTAAAAAGTCTCCCTTATTATGTTCTTGCCTTCTTAAGATCTTAACATGCTTGTGTCAGATCCAAGAAGCTTTTTACTATCATCTTGAAACAGAATCATGAGACATTTACTCTAGAAAAATGTGGACTCTTTCTTTTTCTCTAAGTGGAAATAGCACATTATGGTTAGCACATGTGTCTCTCTCTTTTATGTGTGCCTTTTGATGATGCATCCTGTCTCTCCAGGTCTTCGCAGTTGAAAAGGTGAGGCTTTCCTTATAAACACTGGAGTCCCGCAGAAATGGCTTGGATGGCATTCCCCCAGAAACATGTCTGCGGTGCTGCCTGGCTTAGAGAGATCAGTGCTGTGCCATCATCAGGGCAGGTGTCTCAGCGCTCTCACTTCTAGGCTGTGGCCCATCCATCCATCCCTGCTGCCTTGCAGTGTTCCTTTTTCCTTCGTTTGGAATTGTTTACCATGACAGCCAGAAAGCAATGACTCTTTGATTTCTGTTCTTGGTGTTGTCAACTTGAGAGACATCCTTGGCTATTCTCAGCTCCCCTGTCCTCGTCTGTAAGTTACGTGTATTACTACCTGCCTCTCGGGATGGTTGTGGAGACTGAACTCCAAATGCATGTCCAACTTGTATTCATTTCCAAGGGCTTCCAGAACAGATTGCTACAAACTTGACTTTGAAAAACAAACATTTATTCTCTCACAATTCCAGAGGCTGGAAGTCTGAAGTCAAGGTGTCGGCTGAGCCATGCTCTTCCGAAGGTTCTAGGGAAGAATGCTTCCTGGCCTCTTTTAGCTTCTGCAGGCTCCAGGTGTTTCTTGGCTTGTGGCAGCCTCAGTTCGAGTGCCTCTGACTTTGCACGGCTTCTCTCTGTGTCTCTGATGTCCTCTCTTGTTAAGGACAGGCTTATTGGCTTTAGGATGTACCCTAATCCAGTAGGATCTCATCTTGATCCTTAATTACCTCCCACAAAGACTCTGCCTCCAAATAAGGTCACATTCTGAGTTTCTGGATGGACCACACGGGTCATAGTGCCATGCTGGTCTTTCAGATAATGACGTTCCCTGTGCCACCTATCCACCCGGGTGCTTGTTAACTTAGCCAGGATTTTATGTAACCTTCTCAATCCCCTCTAAAGAATAGGCTATTTACTCAGGGCCTCAGAAAATGTCTTGGAGATTCCCTTGCCAGGTGGTTCCTGCCAGGTGATCTGTGCCAGATGCTAGGAGCCAGGGGCTAGAAGACAGAAGTCCCAGCTCCGCAGGAGCCCATGGTCTAATGGAGGAGAGTAACACGTAAACAAGCAATTACAATACCCCTATTTATTAGGCTGGTGTGGGCCTAGGACTCCATCCAGAACAGTGCTTCCAGCGTGGCTCAAGGAGCGAGTTCTGTACTGGCAGTGGCTTCTGGCTTCTCGGGCCTCACCCTGCTGGCCTCGGCAGCCAGAGTTGGCAGGTTACTCACAGGTTAATCTCTATCATCACCCTCATCTCGATCCTTGTCTCCTCCGTTTCTGGCCTCTATCTTTATTGGAAGCATCTCAGCTGGCTTACTGCTACTTAATTTTTTTTCCCTGGTGATGGATTTCTACACCCCTTTTCAAAAGACAAAACAAATTGTTTGTTTAACCTCCCCAGGAATACGTGGGGTAGGGGTGGCGTGGGAAGGGAAACACACTTATTATTCTTGTGGGCAGGCCTTTCTGGGTATTTCCAAAGGGATTCCTGACTGACTCACCTTATTTTATTTTCCCCATGTATTGAAAAAGAAGTTACCTCTCTAATTCTTCCGTATCCATCCCCCTTTCTTCTCTTTCTTCTTTTCTGCATCCCCACACACTTTCATGATAGAATGTCGGCAACTTACAGATTTGTATGGCTTATTTTTGTATTTTTAAAGAGGTCTGTGCGTGGGACACAGTAGGCAGGAAAGATGACATTTGTTGATCATTGAATGAATGTCTTGTTGGTTGAGTGGGTCCAAGGGCTATGTTACAAGCTTGAGCCTGTTTGGCAAGGCTGGGAAGACCCAATCTGGGGAAGAAATTCCAAAGGTTTGCAAAACCAGTGAGTACCTTGGAATCACATGGGTGGAAGATACTTTCTAGAACTGGAAATGCTCAGTGCCTCCTGAAGCTTCAGATTCCTTATCTCAGCGGAGGGCTCAGCAATAGTACTTTTCAGAAGCTTCCCAGATACCTGTTACTTTACCAGGCTTGAAATTCTGACGCCCAGGCTGTACCCTAGACCAATCCAATCAATCAATTGACTCGGAATCGCTGGGTTGATACTCAGGTGTTTCTGTTTGGGGTTTTAAATCTGCACAGGCAAAACCATTGATAGGGTAGGGAGAGCACTGCCCATGTCCCGGCCCATCCCGACTCTGATTCAGCAGGTCTGTACTGAGGTCCGAAGACGTGCAATGTCTAACAGGTGTCCAGGTGCTGCTGCTGCTTGCCTGAGAGCACACCGTGGGAACCATGTCCCTACAGCAGGGTCACCTTCTCCTGGGTAACTTGCTGTTCTCGTTTTCTTTGCTCTTTCACTCTCACCACCCTCTCCCTTCACCTCAGTCCTTCCTCCGGAAACTGGGACCCTGGCATTTCTTCTCCGTCTCCTTGGCAAGTGTTTGTCCACTAGCCTCTCTGCCGCCAGCTGGCATCTGAGTCAAGGGGAAGTATAGCTGGATCTGCAGGGGAAGAGAGACTTGCATTCACAGCTTGACTTACTTTTGCTTTTCTTTTTCTTACTATTATCCTGGTTACAGGTACAATGAGTTTCCATGGATCCAAATCCCCCTTCCTGTGGACCCTCCTTTCTCCTGAAGAAGGCTGGATGGGCTGGCTTAAGCCCCTAGGTCCCAATGAAGGTACCATTAGCACAGCTCAGAGGTCTGGTGTGTGAATATGTGTCAGGAAGCACTCACTGAGCCTAGACAGCTGCGGGGTGCTGCCTGCTGGGGAGTTGGGGTAGATCGGGTGCTCTGGGCTGCAGAGCCCACAAATCTGGGGCTTTAGGAAATCAGGAGCACAGGGGCCTACCACGTGTGGATGTTCTCCAGGTTTTAAGACAGACAATCTGGAAAAGTGATACAATCTGGAAAAGTGATGGAGACATGGAGTAGGGTTCTCTGTCTCTCTTTTGTCTTTCTCCTCCCAGGATTATGAGTTCACTCGGAGCAGAAAATTTGCCATCCAAATCAGTGGACCAGAAGCCGCTTAAAGGACACGATCTCGTAGTAATCATAGAGGCTTCTGGTGCCCAACCTGTTTTTAGCCTGTACAAAAGCAGTGAATGTCAAAGGCTGTGCTCCTGAGAGCATAAGGCCCTCTTTGTTAGGTGCTGGCTTATCTGGGAGCACTTTACAATCTGAGGCAACACGCCTACTGCTCCTGCCTGTTTTTCTTGGGCCAGGCAAGTCTCAGCCCTGGAACCCTTTGCTCAGGAGCTGGGCCCTGTTTGAGGGGACGCCAAGATGAGCTGCTCTCCCAAAGAGGTCGAAGAGGACGCTTAGAATGTCTCAAGGCTCCTGGCCATGGGATGTTTTGCTCAGGCATCCTTTCTTTTGGGGGCTCGACCTTCCTTAAGGCTTCCACAGCCAGCATATGGCACCCTTGTGTTGTCCTGCCCAGGGGATCTGGCTTTGCTGTAGCAGAGTCCATCTGTCCTGAAGAGGCAGTGAGGATAATTTTCCTGAAACCAGGCTACAGTTTGTCCTCCAGGAGGGCGGGAACTCAGGAGAAATAGCTTCAAAGAGTATCCCCTCTCTAAGATATGAGGGTCCTCCCCTCTTCAGAAACGCTTCCCCAGCAGGGAAGCAGGCAGAATGATTGAACTGCAGGGTGCTTCCATCCAGTCACGCTGCAGGCGTCCACTGCAGACCTGCTGTGTGCTCAGTGCTGGGCTGGGTGCTGCCGATGCCAAAAAAGATGAAAAGACATCTCATCTTTTTCAGATGAAAAGATGAAAAGATAGATAGCGTCTCTATCCCCCAGGGCAGAGTTCTCAAACTTTTCAGTTTGAAGACCCTTTTTACTCTTAAAATTGAGGACTCCTAAGAGCTTTCATTTGAGGGTATTTATCAGTATTTATCACATTAGAAATAAAAACTGGGAAATATTTACCACCATTTTTCTTTCTAAGCAGATTTATTGTGTTATAATTCATAAAAAAAGTCCACATTAAAAGTATATAATTTGACATCTAGCATATGTATGTGTATATATATGTGTATATATGCATGTGTGTATACACACACACACACACACACACACACACACACACACACACACCCTTAAAATCATCACAACAAATTCATTGCTTCAAGAAGTTTCCAGCTGGGTGCAGTGACTCGATCCTGTAATCCCAGAACTTTGAGAGGCCAAGGTGGGTGGATCACGAGGTCAGGAGATCGAGACCATCCCGGCCAATATGGGGAAACCCCTTTTCTACTAAAAATACAAAAAATTATCTGGGTGTGGTGGCACATACCTGTAGTCCCAGCTACTCGGGAGGCTGAGGCTGGAGGATCGCTTGAGGAGGAGGTTTCAGTGAGCCGAGATCGCGCTACTGCACTCCAGCCTGGCAACCGGACATGACTCTGTCTCAAAAAACAAAAGCAAAAAGTTTCCTAATGCCCCTTTGAACCCCTTCCTTCAGTGCCTCCCTGCTCTCATACCCCCACCAATAACCATGGATCTACTTTCTGTTGCTGTAGATTAGTTTGTATTTTATAGGGTTTTATATAAATGGAATCCTATGGCATGGTGTCTTTTTGCTTCTTTCACTCAGTGTAATTATTTTAAACTTCACCAGTGTGTTTGTGTATATCAGTAATTCATTTGCTTCTATTGCTGAGTAGTCTTCCCTTCTCTGGGTGTGCCATAATTTGTTTATTCATTTATATGTTGATGAACACTTAGGTTGTTCCCAAATTGGGGGTTTACAAATAAAGCTGCTGTAAATATTCATTATGAGTCTTTTACAGAGACATACTCACTTTTCTTTTTGGTAAAAATCTAGAAGCAGAATAGTTGATCACATAGTAGGCATATGTTTAACTTTTGAGGAAACTGCCAGACTTTTCCAGAGTAGTTGTACCATTTTCTATTTCCCCTTCCTACTTGTGAGAGTTCTCATTCTCTCTTGTGCTTGGCAATACTTGGTATGGTTCGTCCTGGTATGTCGCAGCCGTTCTAATAGGTAGTGGTTTCTCACTGTGGCTCTAAGTTGCAATTCTCTAATGATATTGTGCATCTTTTATGTAGATTTCATGTATATCATCTTTAAAGTATCTAAGTCTTTTGCTCATTAAAAAAATTAGGCTGCTTGTTTTCTTATTGAGTTTTGAGAGTTTTGGGATTTTTAAATATCTGTATACACATACATACATATATATTTTCTGGATACAAGTCCTTTATCACATACATGTCTTGTGCAGTTTTTCTCCCAGCTTGTGGCTTGTCTTTCATTCTATGAATAGTGTCTTGAAACTGAAGTTTTATTTTTGATGAAATCCAATGTATATGTTATTTTTGGATTGCACTTTTTACTGTCCAAATTTACAAATGTTTGCCTAATTCAAGGTGCAGTGGACTGAATGTTTATGTTTATTCTGAATTCACATGTTGAAATCCTAACTGTTAAAGTGGTGGTGTTAGGAGGTAGGGACTTTGGGAGGTGATTAGGTCAGGGGGTGGAGCCCTCATAAATGGGATTAATGCCCTTATGAAAGAAACCCCAGAGAGATCCCTCACCCCTTCCTACTTGTGAGGTCACAGTGAAAAGATGGTTGTTTAAGAAGTGGGCCCTCACAAGACACCAAATCTGCCAACACTTTGATCTTGGATTTTCCAGGCTCCAGAACTGTGAGAAATAAGTTTCTGCTATTTATAAGTCATTTTATAGTATTTTGTTATACTGAATAGACTAAGAGACAAGATCACAAGATTTTCTTCTGTTGCCTTTTTGGAAGTTGTATAGTTTTAGGTTTTACATTTTGGCCTATGATCTATTTTTAATTTAAGTTAAACTTTTTATTTTGAGATAATTACAGGTTCATATGCAATTGTAAGAATAATGCAGAGAGATACCTTATACCATTTACCTAATTTTCCTCAATGGGAACATCTTGCAAAACTGTAAGAGACATTCCATTCGACCCAGCAATCCCATTACTGGGTATATATCCAAAGGATTATAAATTGTTCTACTATAAGGACACATGCACACGAATGTTCATTGCAGCACAGTTTACAATAGCAAATACCTGGAACCAACCCAAATGCCCATCAATGATAGACTGGACAGGGAAAATGTGGCACATATACACCATGGAATATTATGCAGCCATCAAAAACGATGAGTTTGTGTCCTTTGTAGGGACATGGATGAA
>CAUYQU010070946.1:0-16532 GCA_963574635.1 Cheracebus regulus | reverse complement strand
AGACGGGGTTTCACCATGTTGGTCAGGCTGGTCTTGAACTCCCGACGTCAGGTGATCCACCCGCCTTGGCCTCCAAAGTGCTTGGATTACAGGCGTGAGCCACCGCGCCCGGCCTCTTTTTCTTTCTTTTCTTTCTTGTGTGCAGTGAAACAATCTCAGCTCACTGCACCCTCCGCCTCCTAGGTTCCACTGATTCTCCTGCCTCAGCCTCCTAAGTAGCTGGGATTACATGCACCCACTATCACGTCTGGCTAATTTTTTGTATTTTTAGTAGAGACGGGGTTTCGCCATGTTGACCAGGCTGGTCTTAAACTCCTGACCTTGTGATCAGCCCGCCTTGGCCTCCCAAAGTGCTGGGATTACAGGCGTGAGCCAGTGTGCCTGGCCCAAAGGGCTGTTTTCTTTCTGATTTTGTTTTGGTTTGGTTTCTGGGTGTTTTGTTTTTTGTTTTCTTGAGACAGGGGTCTCTGGTTCTGCCAGCTCAAGTGCCATGGGGAAATCATGGCTGACTGCACCCTCCATCCCCCTGGGCTCAAGTGATCCTCCCGCCTCAGCCTCCTGAGTAGCTGGAACCACAGGCATGCACCACCTCGCCTGGCTTTTTTTTTTTTCTCTTAGACATGAGGGTCTCACTTTGTTGCCCAGGCTGGTCTTGAACTTCTGGGCTCAAGCTATCCTTCTGCCTTGGCCTCCCAAAGTGCTCAGATTACAGGCATGAGCCACCATGCCTGGCTGGTACTATAATTTTTGATGCTATTATATGAACATCTGAAAACCATAGATCAGGCAGCATGCAGTGGCTCACGCCTGTCATCCAGCACTCTGGAAGGCCGAGGCGAGAGGATCACTTGAGCCCAGGAGTTCAAGATCAGACTGGGTAACATAGTGAGCACCCCGTCTCTACAAAAAATAAAATATTAGCCAGGTATAGTGGCATGTGCTTGGCTGAGGTGGGAGGACTGCCTGGGCCTGGGAGGTAGAGGCTACAGTGAGCTATGATCTCACCACTGCACTCCAGCCTGGGCAATGAGCAAGCCCCTGTCTCAAAATAAAATAATAGAAAAGCAAAGATCAGATCCCAGACTTGTCCTGCTCTAAACCCTCCCATAGACCAGGCACAGTGGCTCACGCCTGTAATCCCAGCACTTTGGTAGGCCAAGGCGGGTGGATCATGAGGTTAGGACTTCACGACCAGCCTGGCCTACATGGTGAAACCCTGTCTCTACCAAAAATACAAAAATTAGCCATGCTTGGAGGTGCACGCCTGTAATCCCAGCTACTCAAGAGGCTGAGGCAGGAGAATCGGTTGAACCCAGGAGGCAGAGGTGCAGTGAGCCGAGATCGCACCACTGCACTCCAGTCTCAGCAACAGAGCGAGACTCCCTCTCCAAAAACAAGAATAATAATTGAAATAAACCCTCCCATAGCACCCAGCTCCTTTGGAGTCAAGACCTGAGTCTTACCCAGGACCCACAGGGCCCTGTACTACCTGCCCCTTCGTGGTTGGCACAATGGAGGGGGAGCATTTAAGCATCTTCTGCCAGCACCTCCTCTCCCCACCCCTCCACCAAGGGACCTACCTTGAACTTGATCTCCTGATTCCGGAGAACCAGGCTGAAGTGGGTGCCAGGGTCACGTGAGCTTCCCCAGGGAATCTCGTCTGTGAGTTTCTCAAATGCTCCCAGGTTTAGCTTCTCCACGTGCTGGGGGCACAGAAGCAAGGATCTGGCTCCAGTTCTTTGGCCTCCAGGCCCCCGGATGATGTAGCAGCCACCTTGGCCTCACCATCAACATTGCCTGCTTGGTCTCGGGTCAAGGGAAGGCCAGCTTCCCATCCTTACCTGGAAGTCCCGGTTGCTGTTGTAGAAATAAATGGTGAGACCCTGGAGGCCTGCCCAGAACTTCTTGTAATCCTGGGGATCAGAAGTGCAGAAAGAGGAGGTGAGGCGGCAAAGCTGAGAGCCTCGCATGTACTCAGTCCTGCCTCAGGACCTTGCACTGGCTGTGGCCTCTGCCCCACTCTGCCCCCAGATCTTTGTCGCCTCCTGCCTTGCGTTTCTGATCAAATGTTGGCTTCTCAGAAAGACCCTCCCAGAGACGGCCCAGCTTCTGGGTATCTGTTTTCCTCTGAGAAAGGACCAAATGGAACCTTGATGTGATTCGGGACCACAAGTAGCTCCCCCAGTCTATGGAGATGGGGGCTCCAGGGGTAAGTTGAACTAGCTGGTTTAATGGTGTCCCATCCATCTTCCATCATCCAGCTACCCACAGCCATCTATCTATCATCCACCCACCATCCATCTACGCACCCACCCCTCCACACACCCATCATCCAGTTATCCATCCACCTACCAACCCATCCATCATCCACCTACCATTCGCCCATCCATTCATCTGTCCATCTACCCAGTCATCCATCCATCCATCCATCACACCCCATCCATCCATCATCCATCCATTCATCATCCATCCATCCACTCATTCATCCATCCATCCATCACCCACCATCCATCCATCACCCACCATCCATCCATCCATCCACTCATTCATCTATCCACCCCTCCATCATCTATCCATCCATTATCCACCCATGCATCCATCCACCTACCATTCACCCATCCATTTATCCATCTATCCATCTACCCGCCATCTACCCACTCATCCATCCATCCATCACCCCCATCCATCCAGTCATCCATCCATCTACTCATCCATTTCTACCCACCCACCCACCCACTCATCCATCCATCCATCCATCCACCCACCCACTCATCCATCCATCCCTCATCCATCCATCCATCATCCATCTACCCACCCATCTGCCCACACATCCATCCGTCCATCCATTCACCACCCATCCATCCATCCACCCACTCGTGTATGCACTCATCTATCCACCCACACATCCTCTCAGCCACCATCCAGCCCACATCTATCCATTCGCCAAGCCTCCGCCCATCCCCCATTCATCCCCCCATCTACCCATCAGTCTGTCCATCGGTAGACACACATGCAGATACACATGTGCATGTACCTAACATTTACTGAAGGCCTTCTTTGTGCCAGCCCTGCTGCAGGCACTGGGACTAGACCAGTACAGGATTAAACACCGTATTACCAGTTACCACATTGCTACATCATGTACTCACGATGTGCTGTTGGGCAAGTTATTTGAGCTGTCTTTGTCTCAGTTTCCCCAGCTGTAAAATGGCGATGTTAATGGTACCAACTTTGGAGGATCTCATGAGCATTAGGTGAGTTTCTACATGGGAAGCACCTGGGCCTGCGCTGAGTCAAGTCCTCAGCATGTGAACTGTGACTACAGCCCTAACTCCCCTATTTCATAAGACAGAAAACTGAGACTCAAAGATTAAGTCACTTGCATAAGGCCTGGGAGTAAAGAAAGTGTGGGGCTGGGATTTGAACCTGGATCTTCTGGATTTAGACCCGTGATCTTCTCTTTTTTTGTGTGTGTGTGTCGGGGGGAGATAGTCTTGCTCTGTCACCCAGACTGGAGTGCAGCTCTCAGTGGCACCATCTCAGCTCTCTGCAACCTCCTCTTCCTGGGTTCAAGTGAGTCTTTTGCCTCAGCCTCCTGAGTAGCTGAGATTACAGGTGCTCACCACCACGCCCGGCTAATATTTTTATTTTTATTTTTGTCTTGAGACAGAGTCTCACTCTGTCTCCCAGGCTGGAGTGCAGTGACGCGATCTCGGCTCACTGCAACCTACGCCTCCCAAGTTCAAGTGATTCTCCTGCCTCAGCCTCCAAAGTAGCTGGGATTACAGGCGCCCGCCACCACGCCAGGCTAATTATTGTATTTTTAGCAGGGACAGGGTTTCACCATTTTGGCCAGCTGTTCCTGAACCGCTGACCTCAAGTGATCCGCCCACCTTGGCCTCCCAAAGGGCTGGGATCCTGGGCATGAGCCACCGCGCCTGGCCTAATTTTTGTATTTTTAGTAGAGACAGGGTTTCACCATGTTGGCCAAGCTGGTCTCGAATTCCTGACCTGAAGTGATTTGCCGGCCTCGGCCTCCCAAAGTGTTGAATTCCAGGCATGAGCCACTGCCCCTGGCCCCATGATCTTTCCCAACCGCAACAATCTAGTGCCTCCGGAGGACTTGTCGGTTGCAGAGGATTTGGACGCATGGAGGGAGAAGGAAAGTTCACTCCACTACAGGTAAGGGAACCTCAGGACAGAGGCAGGGACATGGGCAGGGAGGAGCTGGGGATGTTTGTGTTGGTCTGTATCAGAAAATAAGGCAGGTGCAGTAGCTCGCTTCTCTAATACCAGCACTTTGGGAGGCTGAGGCAGGAGGATCGCTTGAGGCCAGTAGTTCAAGACCAGCCTGGGCAACATAGCCAGACCCTCATCTCTACAAAAAAAAAGTTAGACCAGGTGTGGTGGCTCACTCCTGTAATCCCAACACATTGGGAGGCTGAGGTGGGCGGATCGCCTGAGGTCAGGAGTTCGAGACCAGCCTGGCCAACATGGTGAAACGCCATCTCTACTAAAAATACAAAAATTAGCTGGGCATGATGACGGGTGTCTGTAATCTCAGCTACGCGGGAGACTGAGGCACAAGAATCGCTTGAACCTGGGATGCGGAGGTTGCAGTGAGCAGAGAGCATGCCATTGCACTCCAGCCAGGGCAACAGAGCAAGACTGTGTCTCAAAAATAAAATAAAATAAATTAACTAAAAATTAGCTAGGAAAGGTGGCCACGCTTGTAGTGCCAGCTACTTAAGAGGCTGGGGTGGGAGGATCACTTGAGCCCAGGGGTTTGAGGCTACAGTAAGCCATGATCGTGCCGTTGCACTCCAGCCTGGCTGACAGAGCAACTCTGTCTCTAAAGGAAAGAAAGAAAGAAAATGCATTTGAGGCATGGGGAGGGAAAGATGGAGCCTTAGGAGGAACGGAGGGGCTGGGACTTTATTCTGAGGAAGACACACACACACACACACACACACACACACACACACACACACACACGTATGCATTGTCCATGGCCACTATCTGTCCTGTGGAATGTGACCCCCACCAGTTCTTACTGTCCTCACTTGTCACTTATCCTGGCCTTGACCCCAGCCGCTGAGGTTCACGGAGTTTGTTCTGGGCTGGGAGGGGGAGGAAGCCCGGGAGTCAGAGGGCTCCCCGTTTCCTGGAGGAAGTCCCTGGTCTTGTTTGTGTTCAAGAGAGTGATCCAGAGACAAAAGCAAAGCTTGAGACAGAGAGAGAGAGAGAAAGACAGACAGGTGTCAGAAGAGACAGATCGGGCCAGGGAGAGAGGAAGAGAAAAAGAAACCAAATCCGAAGACCCGTGGAGACAGGTAGAGAGACGCGCAGATCGACCAATGGCCAGAATCCTCCCCAGCCCACAGCACGTGCCCTGCCCATCCGGCACCCACCCCGCCCCCCTTAACGAGTGGGGAGACTGGGGCTCAGAGAGGTGTTACACCTGCCCGTGGTGGCCCAGCAGGGCCAGCCCCCTGCCCTACCTTACCCGGTCACAGGGCGCCTTCTTCTCTAGAAAGCTCTCATAGTAGTGTGAAGGCAGGACACCCTTGGGTTTGGGGACCCGGGGTGGCCTCAGGGCAGAGGCCATGTCGGAGCCGGGGTCTTCCTCTTGGCCTCTCCTTCCAGTGGGTGTCCCAGCTGGGTCTGGAAGCTGAGAAACAGGTTCCAGGGGAGTTTCCCCTCCTCTGTCTGCCCGTCAGCTCCCTCCCCTGCCAGGGCTGGGCGGAGGCTGAGCCAGGCAGGTCCAGTGATCCTAGGGAAATCCCGGCCTCTCCGGCATGGAACTGAGAACAGAGAGAAGGTATGAGGCTGCCCGAATGGGAGAATAATCTTGGCTGTATCTGCAAAGACAGGGACATGGTCTGTCTCTTCGTTTATTTATTATTTTATTTTTAAGTTTTTTTTTTTTTTGAGATGGAGTTTCACTCTGTCACCCAGGCTGGAGTACAGTGGTGTGATCTTGGCTCACTGCAACCTCCATCTCCCGGGTTCAAGGAATTCTGCCTCAGCCTCCCAAGTAGCTGGGACTACAGGCGCCTGCCACCATGCCCAGCTCCTTTTTTTCTTTTTCTTTTTTTTTTGTATTTTTACTAGAGATGGGTTTCCCTGTGTTGGCCAGGCTGGTCTTGAACCCTTGACTTCATGATCCACCTGCCTCGGCCTCCCAAAGTGTTGGGATTACAGGCGTGAGCCACCGTGCCCGGCTATTTATTTATTTTGATTCTTTTTTTTCTTTTTTGAGATGGAATCTCAGTCTGTCACCCAGGCTGGAGTGCAGTGGTTCGATCTCAGCTCACTGCAACCTCTGCCTCCCGGGTTCAAAGAGATTCTCCTGCCTCTATCTTCTGACTAGCTGGGATTACAGGCGCCGCCCACCAAGCCTGCCTAATGTTTGTATTTATAGTAGAGATGGGGGTTTCACCACGTTGTCCAGGCTGGTCTCGAACTCCTGACCTCAAGTATTCTGCCCACCTCGGCCTCCCAAGGTGCTGGAATTACAGGTGTGAGCCACCATGCCTGGCCCTTTCTCTCATTTTGATGAACTCTAATGATTAGATTGGGCCCACCTGGGTAATCCACGCTACACTCCCATTGCTGGAGTGCAATGGCGCAATCATGGTTCACTGCAGCCTTGACCTCCCAGTCTCAAGCTTCAGCCACCCAAGAGCTGGGACTACAGGTGGGCACCACCACACCTAGCTACTTTGTTTTATTTATTTATGTTTTTTTGAGACAGAGTCTTGCTCTGTCGCCGAGGCTGGAGTGCAATGGCACAATCTTGGCTCACTGCAACCTCCGCCTCCCAGGTTCACGTGATTCTCCTGCCTCGGCCTCCTGAGTACCTGGGATTACAGGTGCGTGCCACTACGCCCAACTAGTTTTTTGTATTTTTAGTAGAGACAGGGTTTCACTGTGTTAGCCAGGATGGTCTCGATCTCCTGACCCTGTGATCCGCCACCTCGGCCTCCCAAAGTGCTGGGATTACAGGCGAGAGCCACCTCGCCCAGCCTTATTTTAGTTTTGTTTGTTTCTTTTATAATAAAAAAGAAATGATGAGGACATGGAAAAACTGCCTCTCCTTTTGAGAAAGGTCTCCACTCTGGCCACGCTCTCCTGGAGCTTTACAGAAGGATGTATCCTGATCATATCGTTGATTTTGGCCGGGCACAGTGGCTCATGCCTATAATTCCAGCACTTTGGAAGGCCGAGGCGGGTGGATCACGAGGTCAAGAGATCGAGACCATCCTGGTCAACATGGTGAAACCTCTTCTCTACTAAAAATACAAAAATTAGCCGGGCGTGGTGGCGCACGCCTGTAATCTCAGCTACTCGGGAGGCTGAGGCAGGAGAATTGCTTGAACCCAGGAGGTGGAGGTTGCGGTGAGCTGAGATCGCGCCATTGCACTCCAGCCAGGGTAATAAGAGCGAAACTCTGTCTCAAAAAAAAAAAAAAGTTGATTGTGGGACGTCTACGGCCAATACCTCCAGGCTGCTTGTCTATTTCTCACAGCCACCACAGCAGCCTACTCCTGATCACAGCCCAGAATGGAAATATTTATCCTGCAAGCAAGCTGCAGAACATTCTAGTGTTTGTTTGTTTTTGAGATGGAATCTCGCTGTGTAGCCAGGCTGGAGCGCAGTGGTGCGATCTCGGTTCACTGCAACAACCTCCACCTCCCGGATTCAAGTGATTCTCAGGCCTCAGCCTCCCGAGTAGCTGGGACTACAGGGGTGTGCCACCATGCCCTGCTAACTTTTGTATTTTTAGTAGAGACAGAGTTTCACCATATTGGATCAGGAAGATCTCGATGTCTTGACATTGTGATCCACCCACCTCGGCCTCCCAAAGTGCTGGAATTACAGGGATGAGCCACCGCGCCCGGCCCTTATTTTACTTTTTTAAGGATGAGTTCTCACTATGTTGCCTAGGCTGGAGTACAGTGGGCGATCATGAGTCTCTGTAGCCTCAACCTCCCAGGCTCACGCAGTCTTCCAACCTCAGCCTCCAGAGTAGGTGGTACAACGGCTGCATGCCGCCACGCCTGACTAATTTATCACTTAGTAGACACAGTTTCTTGCTATGTTGCCCATGCTGGTCTTGAACTCCTGGGCTCAAGAGATCCTCCAGTCTAGGCCTCCCAAAATGCTGGGGTTACAGGTGTGTGCCACTGTGCCTGGCATCCATCTTCGATCTTCAAACCCCTTTGCCTTGTATCCTAACATATTCACAGATTTTGGGGATTGGCGTGTGGATATCTTTAGGGGACCATTATTTTGCCTGTTACGGCGGACAATCGATTAATTCTTGAATACCGAACCAGTCTTGTGTCCCTGGAGTAAACCCACTTGTTAATGGTGTGTAATTCCTTTTCTATATTGCTGAGTTGTATTTTCTAATATTTTGATAAGGATTTTTGTATGTATTGATGAGGGATGTGAGGTGGAGACTGTTTGCTTTCTAGCGTTTTTATCTGGTTTTGGGTATCAAGGTCATATAGTTCCATATAATGAACTGGGAAGTGACCTCTTCAATTTTCTGGAAGAGATTATGTGAAATTGGTGTTAATTCTTTGAACCTTTGGCAGAATTCCTTAGTGAAGCCATCTGGGCTTGGAGATTGTGTTTTTGGGAGTTTTAACATTACAAAGTCAATTTCCTTAAGTGACCAGGGCTGGACTGCCCCGTCTTTGTACACACAGCAGAACAGGTGTTCTAAGGGCCGTGGGACTCTGGACAATGTGTTCGTCCACGGAGCTGTCTGATGAAGTTGATAGTCTCAGCTGTGCTAAGCAGGGTCGGAGCAGTCAGCTTTTGTTTTCTTTTTGTTTTTGTTTTGAGGCATGGCTTCGCTCCTTTTGCCCAGGCTGGAGTGCAGTGGCACGATCTTGGCTCACTGCAACCTCCACCTCCCAGCTTCAACGGATTCTCCTGCTTCAGCCTCTGGAGTAGCTGGGATTACCGGCACCCGGCACCACTCCCAGCTAATTTTTGTGTTTTTAGTAGAAATGGAGTTTCAGCTGGGTGCAGTGGCTCACGCCTATAATCCCAACACTTTGGGAGGCCAAGATGGGCGGATCACGAGGTCAGGAGATTGAGACCATCCTGGCCAACCCGGTGAAACCCCATCTCTACTAAAAAATACAAAAAAAAAAAAGTTGGCCGGGCGTGGGGGCACACGCCTGTAGTCCCAGCTGCTTGGGAGTCTAAGGCAGGGGAATAGCCTGAACCTGGAAGGTGGAGGTTGCAGCGAGCTGAGATCCTCACCACTGCACTCCAGCCTGGCTACAGAGCGAGACTCCATCTGAAAAAAAGAAAAGGAGTTTCACCATGTTGGCCAGGCTGGTCTCGAACTCCTGACCTCAAGTAATCCACCTGCCTTGGCCTCCCGAAGTGCTGGGATTACAGGCATCAGTCACTGGACCCGGCCTTAAGTTTTTCTACTTTTATTTTTTAATCTTTATCATAGAATTATTTTTTTAATTTTTTTTTTAAATTTATTTGTTTAACTTTAGGTGCATAGTATATCTGGCATTTCTCCCCATGTTATCCCTCCCCACCCTCCCCAAGTTTTTCTACTTTTAATAGAGATGGAGTTTCTCCTTTATTTTATTTTTATTAAGACGGGGTTTCACCATGTTGGTGTGGCTGGTCTTGAACTCCTGACCTCAGGTGATCCGCCCGCCTTGGCCTCCAAAGTGCTTGGATTACAGGCGTGAGCCACCATGCCCGGCCCTCTTTTTTTTTTTTTTTAAGTTGGGGTTTCACCATGATGGCCAGGCTGGTCTTGAACTCCTGACCTCAGGTGATCCGCCCGCCTCGGCCTCCCAAAGTGCTGGGATTATATGCGTGAGCCACTGCGCCCAGCCAGAGACGGGGTTTCAACATGTTGGCCAGGCTGGTCTCAAACTCCTGACCTCAGGTGATCCACCTGCCTTGGCCTCCCAAAGTGCTGGGATTACAGGTGTGGAGCCACCACGCCCAGCCAGGGTGGTCAGTTTTCATTTTATTTGTCAAAGGCAATGTGGAGCCACAGAACGATTTAGAGCATGGGAGGAGGGCAGGTGCGGGCTCACGCCTGTAATCCTAGCACTGTGGGAGGCCGAGGCTGGTGGGTCACCTGACGTCGGGAGTTTGAGACCAGCCTGCTCTACATTGTGAAACCCCATCTCTATTAAAAACACAAACATTGGCTGGGTGTGGGGTGGGCGCTTGTAACCCTAGCTACTCAAAAGGCTGAGGCAGAACTGCTTGAAACCCGGAGGCGGAGAATGCAGTGAGCCGAGGTCGTGTCACTGCGCTCCAGCCTGGTGACGGAGCGAGACCCTAGTCCCCCACCCCCCCCAAAAAGGAAAAAATAATCATAATATGGGAGGGGGGTGGTAATAGGTGCCTATTAGAAAGAGCCCTCTGGGGGAACGGTGGAAGATAAGCAGGATGGGGCAGGAGTTTGGAGGCCTGACCCATTGAGATGGCCAGGGTTCGGGTGCAAGAGCCTGGAGGTGTGGCTCAGGGTTTTGGAAGGCAAGGGACAGAAAACAGCCAAGGAGGAAGCGTGTAACGACTTGGAAAATAAACGAGGCCGGTTTGGGCTATGCTGAGTCTGGGAGCCTTGGGGATGCCCGTGGTTGGCTGGACAGGCAGGGTGGGGCCCTTACAGGGTGCCCGGACTGCACAATAGTAATAATAATAGCACACAGGGACCCAGCCTTTGCGCCATGTCAAGTCTTCTTGAGGACATTCCCCCGCACCCCTACTGTCCTGTCCCCACTTCCCGACTGGGGGTCTGGGTGAAGCCACCTCCATTTGAACCCATCCCACGGTGCCCCGTAGCTTTAGGAAGTCCCCATCCCGGACTTTCAGCCGTGCCAGGGTCGGGGGGGAAGTCCCAGTGCCCGGGCTCGGGGACGAAGGTCCCGGTACAGGGTCCGGGACAAAGGCCGGGACTGCACTGATGGGGCGCGCAACCCGCCCGGCCTTGCCACCTGCCCCGCCCAAGGGTTGTGGAAGGCGGGACTCGGCTGGCCTTATACCCGGAGCTGATTGGCCGGTTGAGTCCAGTCCCTGCCTCTGATTGTTTGAGCTCAGAACTAAAGCTTTTGTCTGATTGGTCTATGTGGACGTCTGCCCATTGGTGAAATCCCAGTCGGTGTAATCAGATAGTTCATGTGGATTGGCTGGCGCGGGAAATCCAGCAGCTTGCTACCGATTGGTTGAGGGTGAAATAAATGGGCTCTTATCATTGGCTGGTGGGCTCCGCTACGGTCCAATCATGGAATCAGTTGAGGGCCGCCCGGGAGGGTGTGAGTTAATCCATCAGAGACTGAGGCCGGCTTGGGCGCTTTGGCTCCACCTGTGCCTGCGCAAGGCTGTTCCCTATTGGCGTCTGCATTGTCCCCGCGGACCAGTTTCTCTCCTGATCCAAAAGGCCGAGGCCTCAGCTCCTTAGGGCGGTGGGCGCAAGCCTCAACTTCTCCTCTCCCTGCAGCAGGCTGAGCCACCCGCGCACCCTCCCCAGGCTTCCCCCTTGCAACCGCTATCCCTGGACAGCGAGGCCTCAGTTTCCCCACTGGCACCCATGAGCTCCCGGTCACCACCTCATCCCCATGGAGCGGAGCGTCAGGCCTCAGTTTCCCGAATGTTCCGGGAAGGCTGAGTTCCCGGTCTCCCCGGCGTGGGCAGCCCCGAGGCCTCAGTTTCCCCGCCCACCCCAGCGCGCCAAGCCCCTCCCCCGTCCCCGGTGGCGGCCAATGGCTGGGGCGCCTCCTTCCTCCCGGGGCGGGGCCGCGTCACGTGCTGGGAAGCCGCAGGCGGTGGCTCGGAGCGCGGGGAGGCGCGGCCATGGCAGGTACGGCGGGCCCTGCGGGGCGGAGGCGCGGGGCGTTCGGCTACTGCAGCGGGGGACGCGCGGCCTCTCTGCAGCCTCTCGTTGCCCGCAGCTCCGGAGCCGCTGTCCCCGGCGGGCGGCGCGGGCGAGGAGGCGCCGGAGGAGGACGAGGACGAGGCGGAGGCCGAGGACCCCGAGCGGCCGAATGCGGGAGCGGGCGGCGGCCGCAGTGGCGGCGGCGGCAGCTGCAGCGGAGGCGGCGGCGGCGGCGGCGGGGCTGGGGCGGGGGGCGGCGGCGGGCCGGGGGGCGCGCTCACCAGGCGCGCGGTCACGCTGCGGGTGCTCCTCAAAGACGCGCTGCTGGAGCCCGGCGCCGGGGTGCTGTCCATCTACTACCTGGTGAGCACCCCGCTTCCCTCGACCCGTCGCGGCTCGGGCAGGAAGGGAAAACTCAGGCCCGGTGCTCCCTTGCTGCAGGACAGACCCCCGTGTGGGGAGGGGAAACAGAGGCTTGGAGCTCCCTTGCTCAGGGACGAGTCCCGGTGTGGGAAGGGGAAACTGAGGCCCAGAGCTCCCTTGCTGCAGGACAAGCCGGTGTGGGGAGGGGAAACTGAGGCCCAGAGTTCCCTTGCTGAGGGACGAGTCAGGTGTGGGGAGGGGGACCTGAGGCCTGGAGCGCCCTTGCTGAGGGAGGAACTAGGTGTGGGGGGAGTAAACTGAGGCTCGAAGGTCCCTTGTTGATTGGGGAGCCAGGTGTGGGGAGCGGAAGCTGAGGCTTGAAGCTCTCTTGTTGCTGGACAAGCCCCGTGTGGACAGGGACAGCTGAGGCACAGATGGGTCCTACTGATGGGGAGGACACAGATCACCAAGCACCCTATCCCGCAAAGGAGAAACTGAGGCTCAGAGGAGCCGCCACCCACACAGGGTCAGATGGGCAACACCCTGGCCTTCCTGTAGTTTCGCTACTGTAAAATGGAATATTTCCCCTCCATGGGAAGATTAGGGAGGTTTAAATGAATAAAGCCCTCAGCAGGTCCCTGCCACATGGTAAGTGCTTTATCTGTGGTTGGTATTACTTTTTTTTGGAGACAGAGGCTCGCTCTGTCGCCCAGGCTGGAGTGTAGTGTTGCGATCTTGGCTCACTGCAGTCTCTGCCTCCCAGGTTCTTCTGCCTTAGCCTCCCAAGTAGCTGGGAGGACTGCAGGTGCACGCCACCACATCTAGCTAATTTTTTTTTGTATTTTTAGTAGAGACAGCATTTCACCATATTGGCCAGGCTGGTCTTGAACTCCTGACCTCGTTGTCCACCTGCCTGGGCCTCCCAAACTGCTGGGATTACAGGTGTGAGCCACTACGCCTGGCCTTTTTTTAAAGGCAGTCTCGCTCTTTTGTGCAGGCTGGAGTGTAATGCCACAATCTCGGCTCACTGCAACCTCCACTTCTCAGGTTCAAGAGATTCCCCTGCCGCAGCCTCCCGAGTAGCTGCGATCCCAGGCACCTGCCACCATGTCCAGCTAATTTTTAAATTCTTAGTAGAGATGGCGTTTCACCATGTTGACCAGGCTGGTTTTGAACTCCTGACGTCAGGTGATCCACCCACCTTGGCCTTACAAAGTGCTGGGATTACAGGCGTAAGCCACCACACCTGGCCCTGTATTATTGCTATTACTGTTGTCATTATTGTCAATTTGTGAATGGGAGCACATTGTTCACGTTGTGAATGAGAGTTTCTGAATTGAGCAACTGTCCCTGATCTTAGGGGGTTCTTGGTCATGGTGGCCGGGGTGGAGATTCCTGTAGGGCAGCTTCGTGCAGGCTGATCAGGTGTGTGGGATGGACCCCCAGTTACTGAGGGGACCCTGAAGCTGGCCTGGGAGGCGTTTCTGGAAGCCCTGCAAGAGGATGCCTCAGGGGGCGTGGGGCTGGGGAGGACCCCCAGGAGAGAGGGCGTGCTGGGTGTTGGTCCTGGCCCCAGCCAGCCGACTGTGGCTGCAGGGGAAGAAGTTCCTGGGGGACCTCCAGCCGGACGGAAGGATCATGTGGCAGGAGACGGGGCAGGTCTTCAACTCACCCAGCGCCTGGGCTACCCACTGCAAGAAGCTGGTGAACCCTGCCAAGAAGTCGGGCTGCGGCTGGGCCTCTGTCAAGTACAAAGGCCAGAAACTGGACAAGTACAAGGCCACCTGGCTCCGGCTGCACCAGCTGCACACGCCTCCCGCTGCTGCTGATGAGGTACGTACGGCAGCCTCCTCCAGGAAGCTGCCCAGGTCACTGGAATGAGGGGAGCCCAGCCTGACACGGCTGTCCCAGGAGGAGGTATTATAGTCATCTCTGCAAACACGATGAGACGCTTACTGTGTGACGCACTGCCTCCATCCCTCCAGCGCTGGGGTGGAGGGAGGAGACATGGGAGCCAGGGCCGATTCGGGTGTGCAGCAGTTTGTCAGAGCACACCGAAGGGAAGAGCTTTCTAGGAGGATGGAATGGCATGTGCAAAGTCACGTGGACATGAAGAAAGGCATGCTGGGGTTGTGGGTGGCTGAGGGGGCTGGAGATGTAGGCAGGGACTGGAGGGGCCGGGTGAACTTGGCCAAGGACCCTTTGTGTGCCTTAGTTTTGTTTTGTTTTGTTTTTTTTAAATATGGGATTTCACCATGTTGGTCAGCCTGGTCTTGAACTCCCGACCTCAGGTGATCCGCCCACCTTGGCCTCCAAAGTGCTTGGATTATAGGCGTGAGCCACCAGGCCCAGCCAGTTTTATTTTTTCTTTCTTTCTTTCTTTTTTTTTTTGACACAAGGTCTCTCTCTGTGGCCCAGGCTGGCGTGCAGTGCCAACCTCTCGGCCCATGCAGCCTTCACCTCCTGGGCTCAAGCAGTTCTCCCACCACAGCCTCCCTGTAGCCGGACTACAGACACAAGCCACCACACCTGGCTAACCTTTGGATTTTTAGTAGAGATGGGTTTCACCATGTTGCCTAGGCTGTTCTCCAACTCCTGGTCTCCAGCCATCCTCCCGCCTGGGCCTCCCAAAGTGTTCGGACTGCAGGTGTGAGCTACTGCACTGGCCAGTTTTTTCCTTATGTAAAATGGAGGTGGTAACATTGCCTGTGTCTGAAATCTGTAGGGCAGGCAGGAAACAGGCAGGGGCAGATGCTGGAGTCACGAGGCAGAATCCTGTTTTTCTTTTTCTGTTTTTGCTCTTACGGCCTTCAACTGATTGGATGAGGCCCACCCACATTATCAAGAGTAATGTCAAGGCCGGGCACGTTGGCTCACGCCTGCACTCCCAGCACTTTGGGAGGCCGAGGCGGGTGGATCACTTGAGGTCAGGAGTTCAAGACCAGCATGGCCAACATGGTAAAACCCTATCTCTACTAAAATTACAAAAATTAGCCAGGTATGGTGGCAGGCGCCTGTAGTCCCAGCTGCTTGGGAGGCTGAGGCAGGAGAATTGCTGGAACCCAGGAGGCAGAGGTTGCAGTGAGCCGAGATCACACCATTGCACTCCAGCCTGGGTGACGGAGCAAGACTCTGTTTAAAAAAAAAAAAGAGTAATGTTCTTTCTGTTTGTAGATTTTTTTTTTATAAACCGTTTTTTTTTTTTTTTTGACAGAGTTTTGCTCTTGTTGCCCAGGCTGGAGTGCAATGGTGCGATCTCAGCTCACTCCAACTTCCGCCTGCTGGGTTCAAGCAATACTCCTGTATTCAAGCAGTTCCGCCTCAGCCTCCCGAGTAGCTGAGATTACAGGTGCCCACCACCACCGCTGGCTAATTTTTTGTATTTTTAGTAGAGATAGGGTTTCACTATGTTGATCAGGTTGGTCTCGAACTTCTGACCTCGTGATCCACCTGCCTCGGCCTCCCAAAGTGCTGGGATTGCAGGCACGAGCCACCGTGCTGGCCTATAAACTTTTTTTTTTCATGTATGAAGTTTATTACACAGAGTTACACTGGTCCAAGTTAAAAGCAGACCACAAATGGTTACGATATACAAGCCATGAGGTTTTGAAACTTGTGACAAGGGACAGAAAGGAAATTCTACTCATTGCAAGGAAATACTCACTTAAGCTTCAGTGAGCCACAAGCACTTAAAACCCATGAACCTGCCTGGCGTGGTGGCTCACGCCTTTAATCCCAGCACTTTGGGGGCCGAGGCGGGCAGATCATGAGGTCAGGAGTTCAAGACCAGCCTAGCCAACATAGTGAAACCCGTCTCTACTAAAAATAATAATAATTTTAAAAAGCCCAGGCGTGGTGGTGGCCACCTGTAGTCCCAGCTACTCGGGAGGCTGAGGTGGGAGAATCTTTTGAACCCAGGAGGCGGAGGTTTCAGTGACAAGATTGCGCCACTGCACTCCAGCCCGGGTGACAGGGTGAGATTCTGTCTCCCAAAAACCCATAACTCTTCACCTGATCGTCCTTAGCCAGTCAAGTCTCTATGAGAACTGGGAAATATTCTTGCACTGGTCACCCTGTAGCTGAATTACTTTTCTATATTCTAGGCGTGTTTTTTTTTTTGAGATGGAGTGTTGCTGTGTCACCCAGGCTAGAATGCAGCGGCACAGTCTCAGCTCACAGCAACTTCTGACTCCGGGGTTCAAATGATTCTCCTGCCTCAGTCTCCCAAGTAGCTGGGATTACAGGCGTGAGGCACCGCGCCCGACCTCTGTTGAATTCTTATATGGAT